>OMLB01038756.1:8009-42068 GCA_900302555.1 Myripristis jacobus | reverse complement strand
CAGTGGCTGTGGTTTAGCGTTCTCTCTCTACAGGCTTTGGTTGTAACCCTAGTCCTCATACAATCACCCAAAATATTTTTGTGTATCTGTGTGATTTTGGAGAGAGGCCCAATGGCACTCTGTCTCTAGGTTATGGCATGAAACATACACATAACATTGGTGTGTAATATAATACAGCAAGCATGACCCCGGTTAATGTGAATAGCGACAGAGCTGCATAATAAACCACACACTGCAAGGCTGGTTTTCTTGCTGAGAAGCCTGAAATGTGGGTGATAGTGTCACAGGTCATAAGAGCTACCATGACGGCTGCTTACTGAAGCAGCAGGAGATTTAATAGCACTGAGATGAAGGATCCACAAGCAGCAGCTGGCCAGCTCGAATACCATCTGAAAAGTTGTTCTCACCGATTTTCATCCAGATTGACGGAATGGAGTTATCATTCAGTCTTTAGCATCCATGTGCAGTTTTAATGTTAATGCTGGGGTGAGTAATTTGCCTTCAGACAGCAAGGATCTCCATATATTGCCAAGTGACTCAACATATGCAAATGCTTTTATTGTCCTTGTTTTTCTTTCTTCTTCTTGTCCATTATTCAACAAAATGTGAGTTGAATTTCTGAGGTTTTTTTTTTTTTTTTTGCTTGGAAACAAACAGTGGCTTGCCTCTGTTTTTAGTCCACACTGTTGTTCTCCGTTCAGCAGCAAACAATTGTCACATTGCCAGTTCGGTGTGGGTTTGCACAGTGGTGATTTTAGGCACTGTATCTATTTACTGTGCCTTTGTAGCAGGGGCTTCAGGGAGCGGGTGTGCATGTGTGCTCATGCATGAGCTATGTGGCCATGCACTGTAGACCGTTTGTATGAGAGAGTAATGATTCCTGCTGGTAGGGGAACTGCCTGTCATCCTCAGCAGCAGCTCATTAGGAAGGATAAGAAAGCGGGTTCTTCCCCCCGAGCGGATGCCTGTAACACCCCAATTGTCCTCACACCGTACAGAACATTTTAATATAAAACAATCTCAAGAGACAGGCAAAGAGACTTCATTTTCATTTGATTTTTTTTCTTTTTCTTTTTTTTTTTTGTTGGTAGCCACAGAGACTCCAGCCTGATCTTTTAACAAGTATCAGATGCACTGCTTATTATGCCAAAGAAATGGCTAGGAATTGAGTACCTTAACTGTAGATCTTTCAGAGACTTAATTTGACTCTGCCACTGTTAAAGTGATGGACACTGAAAACCATGAGCTCATCAATTGGGATATAATGGAGAGACACCAACAACAAATAACAACAGGAAGCAATGAGGACTGGTGCTCCCTCTAAATTGACAGTTGTTGTGTTATTATTGACCACACTGACCTAATAATATCCTGCTAGGCACCAGTTATTACCTCACTTGATGATGCAATAGCACAGGATTATTTACAGGGACTCGGTGACTTACATGAGCTGTCCATCTCAATTGTCGCCACAGGCATAATTTAAAAGGATGGTGAACCAAATTGTGAAATTTTTCATTAAAAAGTTTTAAATTGTCTTCAGTGAGTGCAGAAAACATCATGAAACTTCATGTGAGAAGCTGAGGTCCTGTCCATGCAGAGAGAGGCTTGTCATTTGATTTCTGGAGTTTAAAAGCTACTTTCACATGCAAGAGTGGAGCCATCCAATCATTAACACAAGTTCAGTTTTTATTCGTCCCACCCCTGTTTGACTGACTCTTCAACTGCACCTGTTGACCTCCATGGTCAGAACAATAACTGCCAAGGCTGGATTATGGACTGGGCCGGTGGAGCTGGTGCCCCAGGGCCCCAGACTGCTAGGGGACCTCCACGCCTCAGGCCATGTGCAGTGCATAAACCCATGACTTCTGAAGGAGGCTGAACACCAGGGCCCTCAGAGCACACAGTTCAAGCAGGCCACTGGGGCCCTGGGTGCTTATAGAGTGAGCTAACCACTAGGACACCATTGCAAGCTGCTAGAGGGGCTTGCAATGGTGTCACTCATGGATCCTCTCATGTGAACTCTCCAAAGCCTCCAAAATGGAAGTTTTTAGCAAGTGAGCTCTGCAGCAATGTTAGCAAGCAAAATCGCTTTGCTTGCAGCACTAGTCAGGGCCGTAGCTGTGAGTTCTAACAAACAGGATATTTTCACTTTGCTGCACAGCTGGTTGGTCTTACCAGGGGCCAGACAATAGTGTTAGCCTGCAAGCGGAACTGAAGCCCCTTAAAGCTTTTTTTTATTACAAATATCGACTTTTAGGAATTCTCAAATCTTGGTGGATAATAAAGCCAGAACTCAAGAATAACGCTAAAAAAGAAAATCCTTGGTTTTAACTGGGTTTACTGTTCCTTTAAGAAAAAAGAAGCCAGTGTTGCAAAGCACATTGTTTTAGAGAGCCTGCCTGACTGGTCAGCTCCATGTGATGACAACATAGACATTCCGTGCATTTAACATTAACTCTGCTCCATGCTAACACTTCCGCGTACAGTCTGTTGAGTGGCAGTTGGCCTCTAGCATTGTCCTGTCAGTAATAAAAAGTTATCAGTGCTTTTTTTTTTTTAAACATATGACCTACAGATTCATAGATTTTTACAGGAAACATCAATCCCTCAGTGCAGCTGGTATAACCAGGTTTAACATCTGAGCAGTTTCAGGTCATCAATCACACACATATCAGCTGTGCTCTCTGCTGGGAGACACTTCCTAGAAATTAAAAAATAGTTCTATACAGTTCTATACATTAAAATATTATAAGTTGTGAGCAATTATTATTTTATTATTTTTATTTAGAGCGGCCACAAGTTCTGATTTTCTTAAAGTTTAAGCGGTTGTATGTCTCTCAGAGGATATACCACTGATACATAACTAATCATGAACATTCATAAGATGCGCATAATTTCAAATAATCAATTTAGTTAGTCATATTTATGTGTTTAATGCTTAGCTCATGCTTCAGTAAGCATTATATGTTGCAAGGTGAAAAGGCGTTAGGAGTGCAGTGATGTGGTCTTAATATCATGCATTGTAGATATGGTAGTTAAAGACAATGAACTAGTGCTTTTTATATTTTCTTTTAGCTTTAAATTATTGGCCATAAATGTGTATTGTGTTTGAACTCTGCTGCATATGTGAATACATCTGTCACTGCAGCTTATATCGAGTTCCATATTCTGCTAGCAGTGCTCCCTTTGATGTTCCCTTGAGTTGGACATAAAAAAAAAGCCTTGTCATAATTTATTTTCAACTGAAAGTGTATCTCTGTTTCATCCACCACATCTAAACACCCATGAGATGGAGATGTGCTGCCACGGCGAACCCCAGCGTTTCCTGTGGACTCGGAGGTTCAGGTCACATCAGATTATTCCACGGAAAACATGGAAGCTTTGATCTCAGATACCTGGAGGTGTGGAATATCATTTAAAAAGTAACAACAAAAACAAAACAAACAAAAATCAAAAGACAAAAAAAGGGTGTCCCATGAATAACTACCGGCCTATTTTAGGAAAAAAGGAGGAAGGAGGAAAAAAAAGTGGAACACATCCTTTCTTTGTAGAGATTTATAGTCTCTTCTCCCTCTGCTTTCACCTTGGGGCTGTTAAGCCACAATATGGAAAGTCCAATTACTGAGAAGTGAAGATTTCTAGCCCTGAGGCTGGAATCTCACCTCTTTATCCATATTTTATTGCCAAGACCACGCACGCAAGGAATACCAGGCATTCCACACATGTATAATCACAACAATGTAAAACATTCATTTAGATTTCCTGCAGCGAATAGTGGTGTTTGTACTTTCATCCGAGCTACGTAATAAATGAAATCCCATGGTGTGGGTATGCTGTAGGAGTGATGTGAGGCCAGATACTGCAGCTCAGCCTTGGTATTTTGAACGCAGCCCTGGCAGCATCCTGCAGCCCAGAGCCTGGCTGTGATAGATATCCCAGTGCTGACAAAGGGATAACCAGGGCTCAGCATCATCCTGTGTGTTGCCACATCTTGTTGCTTCCTATAGCAATGTAAACAACGCTCAGTCAAAGTTATTCAGTCCAGGAGCACGCGTCCCCAAGGCTTCTCTCCATATGAGTTATACAAGGCAGATCCTTATCAAATCATAATCCTGAATTAAAACAAATCACAATAGAAAAAGCTATATTTATATTACACACAAAAAATTCCCAAAGAACATTACAATACAATGCAATAAGAAAAATAAGAAGATAAGTAAAATAACACAAAACGGCAATAATTAAACATTAACGCCAAGTAACAATTGAAGAACATATTATATATTCTTTTTTAGTGTATTATATTAGAAGGGCCTGCATGGGATTAAATTGGAAACATAACCATTGGCAGTAAGACAACAGGCTTTATATGCAATACAATGACATCACATTGTAAAAATTGTGTTTATTATAGACAAGAAAATAGCAGATGAAATGTGTTTGAGTCCAGTGGTGTTTAAAGTGGGGTCTGGGGACCCCCATGGGTCCTTGTGGAACTGCCTCAGGCCTCAGCAAAATGAGGAATAGATCCACTTCACTATTATTTAATTCATTAGAAAATCATATCATACATAAAGTTTGTGTTTTACTTAATATTAAGTTTTAATCTCACCACTCTGAATTTGTCAGTGTTCCTATAGTTATGACAGTTCAACAATTCAATACTCAACCCAGACCAATATCTTTTCATATCCAGATCCATGGGGCAAAATCTGCATTTCATTAATTCCTCTTTCAACATGGTCAAGTTTAATATGTAATATGTCATGTTTTAATTTGTATTTTCTTTCTGTCTTCTTCCTTTGAACATTAAGTATTTTGTAACAAACCTGGCGTGTGTGCAAGCACTCTGTCGATGTGTAGCCCTTGTTATAATGTCATAAGATGTCCTGTCAATGTCAAATAGGTTTGCCAAAGTTAAACTGCAAACACAAATTTAGAAACCACCATAACACACACTAATTTCCTGTTTGTACAGCAGAGACTGTCACTTACTTGCAGATGCCTCCTACTGTCATCTCTGTGCAAACTGCTAATTTATTCTGCCGACAGACTATAAAAGCTCTCTGCCAGCAAATTGCCCAAATCACACGTGAAAGCAAACAGAAGTATTTCTCCATGTGGTCCCCCTCACATTCACAGGCATTGTCTCAAACAGTATGCAGTGTGGCTGATGACTAACACACAAACACTGAGACACAGAGAAGCAGAGATGGAACAAGGAGTATTGTCCAGATGGCAACTGTCAGAACAACTGTCAAAACTTGGTTCTTCACAAAGGTTCCTTTTTTGCATTTTGTTGAATCTGAGAGAATTTGGCATGCTTCCCATGGCTCCACTGTCAAAACCTGCAACTTTACAGAGGAAAAATAACTTAAGCTCAGTAGCTGCTGCTGAAAACTGGGATTTCTTTGAAACCACCTACTCAAACCTACACAAGAGGAGGCTGCAACTTAGACGTTTTGTGACAACAAATGAATAAACTTTGAGGATAATTGCACGAGGAATCCACTTACTGCAAAGCACAAACTGAACCAAGAAGCTTTTACTGGAAATTGGCTTAATTATTCCATCAGTGGATCAGCTGAAGTTTCTCCTGCATGGAGGCACATATATGTCAGGTTTTGAAAAATGATTTTAAAACGTTATTGTTGCATACTTCTCCATTAGTTGTCATTTTTCTGGAATGTAAATAGGAAATATTTGCAGGGGTTTTCAATGACGGGATGTCAAAGCTTCATTTTTAGTGAGCTGATCATCACTTTTGGTATTGTGGAGCAAGCATATGCTTTATCAACAAATAATGAGTCATTGGTAGTTTTAGGGTCAAAAAGTGAATCACTTATTTCTGGACATTCATTCATCTTTTCACAGAAATGGAAACAATCTGGCTCCTTATTTGGCAGGAAACTGTACTTTTACTCAGAATGTCATGTTTTCCCTCGCACGGTGCAACGAGCTAATACGAAGTTGAGTTAATTTTTTTTAAACAAGGTTTCGCACCTCCCAGTTTATTTTGAGCCTCGGGGGAGTCGAGAAGATGCGTGCTAGAGCAAGTGAGAGAAAAAAGTGAGCGTCGGCAGTCATCAGGTGTGAAAATGACTAAAAACAGGCATCTCTTTACAGGCATGCCATGCTCAGGTTCCTCCAGGTCAGCCCACATACAGTACAGTAGGCCTTCATCCAGGAAAAACAAGAGCAGTGACCTCATATGTTGGAGAAACCATGTGTTTGGTGTTAAAAACAACTACAGTAGCAACTGAAGTAAAAACAGAACTATTGTGGGTGTTGCTGTAGCCTCGACTTCTCAGACTCAACACAAAGGTGTCCACAGGGCACCCATCACCTAGATTTTACATAATACATACCACCGACACCAGCTGGAGACATTAAACTCTGATTATACAAATGCACCATGAAATGAATACTATACCTTCAGGATAGGAAGAAAGGAAAAGGTGTGACCAGTAAACACTTTTCATTTTTTTTTATTTTGGTTGAGTGAGTAAACCGCACTTGCTCCAACAAACTTCAATTATACATTAAGGTGTTTTCTGTGAAAAATAGAGCCTATACTTCATGGAATGTGTGTCTATCTGATGTGTTTTTCCGGACAGAAATGCTGCCTGTGCATTTTTTTTTCGTGGTCTTGTCCCTGCAAGCTGTCAAACCTAAAGGCATTGAGGCAACGTATGTGTTTGGCTGTCAGCATCTAGACCTTCCACCAAGAGAACTATCTGTTTATGTGGGGAAACTGGTTTATGCTTACTGGGTAGGTTCTTCATAGGACATTTGGTGTTTAGTAAGGTTATCATCGCTGAAATTATGTTTTAGTAAAAAAGAGGACATTCTAATCAGATTTCCTATCAAACTTTAATGCTCTAGTTTGTGATTTCTGACATTAGACCGTGTGGTTCATGTGCAAGGGTGGTTTGAATATACAAATCAACACAAATTACAGAGGATTACCTCGGATTTATGAATGAAAAACCCATGACAAATGCAATGTAGAAAACTTACTCATTTTCTATTAGTGCACAACTTTCATATGTCTTTAAAACTTGCTTGTTATTTTAATTTTCCTCAGTTGCAGAAATGCTAGAAAAGTTGCACATAGAGGCTACTTTTTGGAGACCTCATTGGAGAGTTCATTCACAGTTCTCTAGGTTGCTTGTGAAGACATCACTGTCAGAGCCGAGTAATCCGACCAGGTGCTTGTGTGAGAAGACAAATGTCTTTTTTCATTACATCATCGACATAAAAAGATTGTTCGATAGTTTATGTTGTCCCTTTGTGAGACAGACGAGGCAGCGTGCTTCTGAGCTGTGCTTATTTTATTATTCTAGACACTGCAGGAAAGCAGAATGCAGCAGAGGCAATGAATTGATAATGGTCATGTCAAAACACAACACTCAGACGATCCAGTCAGACAGAGGGAGCAGAATCTGAACCTGAAAACACAGCGTAAACCTCACAATCAACCTTTGCATTAGACCATGAATCTGTCCAAGACTATGAGACCCAGGTGATGGGATTTTATCCTGAATCAAATGCCTACATTCTAGCAAAAATATGTCCACTCTTTTGTCTGTAAACTGGGATGTTTATTGCTTTACACAATTTTAAGCCCCTTGTTATGCCAGTACACGCCTGCCCTCAATGACTACCAGTCAAACGTAAAACAGGGTTCAAAATTCTTCATGGTTCAAATTACATTACTGAGGTCCACTAAGTGAGGCCTGCTGACTGGTCCAAGCTTTCAGGAACACACATTATTATCATGTGTGTCAACTTCCTGTTGAAGCAAAATTGAACTTTGCTTGAGTGTTGGGTTGGGTTGATACCTGCCCACATGGTGGTGAAATCTCCTCATTAGTTGCTCTGTGCTGCCCTGAGCTGCTAATCCACAATACAATATGTCTATCATTCTGTTCACTTCTATGGCAAAACAACTCCTAAAATAACACTTTTAGCACATAAACAAACGTCAGCAAAGTGGATTATGCCAATATAACAGGTAACAAGTTCCGGTACCCATTTTTTGAGGAAATGAAACACCTCTTTTCTTGTTATTTTGCTATTGGAAAGTAGATCTGACAGGCAGCATCATCAGGTAATGTCCACGTTGTAACCATGCAGCAGGTACAAAGGATCTGATAATATTTTCACAAATAAATGTAATTACACATTATACTGGCATAATCTGCTTTGTTTGCATTCATTTATATGGCACATGTGTTATTTTTGGAGCTTTTGTGCTATGGAAACTGAGAGATAGAAATACAGCATTCAGCCCAGGTAACTATACTCTGGTACTCCAAACAACTGTTCACTTCCTATTGGATTTACCATAAATACAGAATTTTGTGTGAGCAACATCATTTCTTGCATGGCATCACAGATTGCACAAGTGTCAACAGAACCTGCAAACCTGTCACTGAGGTGAGTGAGGTGTTTGACACCACTACTTCACATTCTAGTTAGCTAGCTTACACATCTCCATTGTGAAAATGTGACTCTATTGTTGGTGTCAATAACAGCCGACCATAGCTTAAGGGGACAGGAGAGCAGGTGTGGTACACTCTTGATCAAAATTTTAAGACCAGTTGAAAAATTGCAAGAATTTACATTTTACTGTTGGATCTTAAGAAGGTTCTAAGTAGAGTTTCAAAATGCAAAAAGAAGAAATGGGAGTGAGACAAAAAAAAAAAAATTGAGTAAGCAATTTATTGCAAACAACCATTAAACTGAAATAGGCTGTTCATCAGCTGATCAAAAGTTTAAGACCATATCTCAAAAAAAACCCAAACCCCCTAAAATAGAAATAAAATTTTCAAAAAAGGACTAAGTAATAAGTAGCTGCGCCATTCTTGTTAATTACCTCAAAAATTTGTTTCGGCATGCTTGATGCTAGTGTTTCCAGGAGGCTAGTGGGAATGTTGCTCCAAGTGGTGAAGATGGCTTCACGGAGGGCATCCACTGTCTGGAACTGGTGTCCACTTTTGTAAACTTCCCTTGCCATCCAACCCCAAATGTTCTCAATTGGATTTAGATCAGGGGAACACGCAGGATGGTTCAAAAGAGTGATGTTATTTCTCTGGAAGAAGTCCTATGTCAGGCAGACATTGTGAACTGCAGTGTTGTCCTGTTGAAAAACCCAGTCATTGCCACACAGACGATGGCCTTCAGTCATGGGGGATGCCCCCTGCAACATCTCCACATAGCCAGCTGCCGTTTGACACCTCTGCACAACCTGAAGCTCCATTGTTCCATTGAAGGAAAAAGCCCCCCAGATCATGATGGCGCCCCCTCCACTGTGCCCTGTAGAAAACATCTTAGGTGGGATCTCCTTGTCATGCCATTAACGTTGGAAGCCATCAGGACCGTCAAGGTTAAATTGTTTCTCATCAGAGAATAAAACGTTCTTCCACCTTTCAATGTCCCATGTTTGGTGCTCTGATGGTTATGGGACTGCAGTTGGCACCAGTGACAAGCTTAATCTGGGCCGAGGATCATCCCGTGTCTTGACGGACATCCAATTGGATCCTCCGGCTCAGGGCCGGTGAAATTTTTTTGGGTCTACCACTTGACTTTTTTGTTCCATAACCCTCAGGATCTTTTAAGAAGTTTAAAATGACTGTCTTACTGCGACCTCAGCAGCAATGGCACGCTGCGAGAGGCCTTGCTTATGCAGCTCAACAATCCGACCGCGTTCAAAGACAGAAAGCTTTTTTGCCTTTGCCATCAGGAGGTCATGACAGTGTGGATACCTGACAGAAAATGACACTGAATCCACATTTTTGTGAAGATTTGACTGGATGATTTGATCAGCTGATGAACAGCCTATTTCAGTTTAATGCTTGTTTGCAATAAATTGCTTACTCAAATTTTTTTTTGTCTCACTCCCATTTCTTTTTGCATTTTGAAGCTCTACTTAGAACCTTCTTAAGATCCAACAGTGCAAAATGTAAATTCTTGCAATTTTTCAACTGGTCTTAAAATTTTGATTAGGGAGTGTATTATGATTAACAGTCTCCATGTCTGTGTGGTTTCCACAGAGAGGACATGTACTCTCAGGACTCCATAGACCTCCTGCAGAACTCAGGCCTCCAGTTCAAAAAGCATGAAGAAGAGGGGATTGACACGTTGTACTTTGCAGAGCTGCTCATGACCTCCGGCCTGGTGCTTTGTGAAAACGTCAAGTGGCTCTCCTTCCACAGGTTTGTTTGCCTTTGGTCTGTCTGCTCTGATTCAGCACGGTCATGGTCAATGACAAGCCAGAGGACTCAACTTTATGACTCTTAAAATATCAGAAATGTTGTGTTACAGGTTTCTCTCAGGCAAAAAGGCTCATAAAGCCACATAAAAAGAAAGAATAACACAGAAATACATCATTCTTTTATAGGGGTGGAACAGTTTATTTGTTACACCGATGAAACAACTATTAAATTCAATTCTGGTGGTTCAACAGCTTTGATCTACTACAAGAAATAAAGGAGAATAAATTTCTTGTACTTCAGCCTGAATTTATATGAACTGCAATGAATTAAATCATTTATGATTCTTAAAAAAAGACCTAGCTGAAAAAGATCAGAATACTATGAACTGCTGCTGTTTGTTTAAATTGCTTATAATAAATGATGTTAAAGTGTTTGTGATATATACATTTTTCATACTTCTAAGCAAAGAAAGTAATCATATTTTACTGTATGTTTTTATTTAAACAATATTAGTAATGCATAAAAAATGGCAACTCAGTTCTTGAATTGAATTGGCGACTGGTGAATCAAATTGAATCTCTGTTAAGTCAACGATTCACACCCCGACAGTGTGACTTCAAATTCAGAATGGATATCAGTACGAGGAACCCCTGTTGTTTAGAAAGATTACACTTGTTGCCCAGACTGACACCAGTAGTGTCAGTTTGAGCTGGCTGACATTGTGTCAGTGTTGTGCTGTCGCTGCACACTGAGCTGTACTAAACCTTCTTTCTGTTCTTTGCAGCGGCTACGACTTCGGCTACTTGGTGAAGCTCCTAACAGACGCTCGGCTCCCCGAGGAGGAACATGACTTCTTTCAGATCCTCAACCTGTTCTTCCCTGCAATCTACGATGTCAAGTATTTAATGAAGAGCTGCAAGAACTTGAAGGTAAACAGCAGTATCCACTTTTCATTTCAGCCTGTGTCTGGCTGCAGCTTGTGTACCTGACACTTGACACTTGTTTAATGTTGTGACACTACACTGAAAGATATGTGCTTGTAATGTCTTAGTATAGCCCTTAGTATAACTCTGAACCCTTTGCTTGTAATGTCTCAATATTAGGTGCCAATATCTAATTTGACTGCAGTTTGAGGGAATTTTACCATTTGTCTGAATGAGTATGGCCTGAGGGAGTTTGAGGTCATTTGTCTGATGTTCAGTTGTAGTAGACCCGTGGCTCAAGAAAGTTTCTCCAGAGACCTGAAGCCTTTTGGTCTGAGGAGCGGTGCCTTTTGTCTGATTAGTTTACGAAAGAGAAACATTGCCAGCATGTGGAGCAGGTAAAAATCCAGACCCACTTCTGTGCCATAGTTGAACCCAATGTCAAAATGAAGCAGCAGTACAGGGGAGCGCTGTTGGCCCTGGTGTGCTGTGGCTGTGTATCATAGAGCATAGCATGACCTCAAGCATGTTGTTGTGATTAAACCACAAGTTCTTTACTAATTCATTATTGAGTTTTTTTTCTAATTTAGCTGCTGAGAAAACAATTTCCAGTCCTTTTCTAGAGCATCCAGATCCTTATTGGTGACTTTATGAAACTGTTCATTTAAGCTGCTTTTTTAAGTGGAGGTTAGTCGTCAGTTTCAAATTCATTTTCTTATACTTTTTTGTTTTCAGATTGACTGTAAAATCATTGTAACTCATTTCTTCTTCTGTCAGTTTGTTGAATGGAAACTGTGTCAGTGGCTATAGTTGAATAGGTAAACACTATCAGCTCGGTTACAGGTATGGAAGGTAAACAAGGCCAGGTGAACAGAAATGCAGTGCGAGTGCTGTACTGGGAGATATTGGCACTCATCAGAATGTCTGTCAGCCAATCAGAATGCAAGACTACAAATGACAGTTTAAGAAGTCTGCCTGTTGTGTGTGTGTGTGTGTGCAGGGAGGTTTACAGGAAGTGGCGGACCAGCTGGAGCTGAAGAGGATTGGCAGGCAGCATCAGGCTGGATCAGACTCGCTGCTCACCGGCATGGCTTTCTTCAGGATGAAAGAGGTACATGCATATTGTTCTTGAAGAGAGCCTTCTTTTTTCCAGAAGCCTTTCTTTTAGGTTGCAACTCAAGTTCTAAGGGAAGGGTCGGGTTTTTTAGGCATCTCAGAAGCATCTTGCATAAGTATTTATAATAATGGAAACACTACATGAAAAAAGACTTGAACATTGAATGAAGTAAACCACAGTTGCAAAGGCAGCCAGACAGGTGATTTATATAAATGTGAATACCAGTTATCAGTATTTTTCTGCTTTTACAAAAGATCTGAGAGTACAGTCCTGAAAAAGATTTGATAAATGTTACTGTGCTAGTAATTTTAGTGTGGTATATATTATATTTACTAGCATCAGTCTAAGTATTGCACTTCCCTCTTGAACTTAAGTGTTATTTCATTTTAAGTTAAGTTTTAGGTTTTGCTCATTTTTGATAATTTGTATTTCTTTATGTATCTTATTTAGTTTCAACTGTACAGTTGCAGAATTTCAAGTGGGATCCCTTTGGCTGTTAATAGTAACTTTTCTCAAAATGTTGATACTGTGCATTCCCAGTCAGACAGCAAGTTTGTTGACACAGTTTTGGGTTTCAGCAGTCTTAACTGAAATCTCCTTTTTTCCCGATCTCCCGTTTAGCTTTTTTTTGAAGACAACATTGACGACGCAAAGTATTGTGGGCGATTGTATGGCCTGGGCTCGGGCTCCAGCCAGCCGCAGAACGGCATCTCCAGCTCTGCCCAGGAAGAAACCAACAACAAGCACTGACCGACGGCACGGTCCCTCAAGTGCAATACGCACTTGTTTTAACCCAGCCAGCAAACAATTCTCCTTTCCCATAATCCCCCCTGCCCCCTCACCTGACCCCAAAACAAGAGAAAAAAATCAGTTTCTTAACATTTCTCCTCTGATTGACTGCCTGGACTCTTACATCAGGAGCTCCAGTGAATCTCTCACTGGCTCCCTCATTTCATTTTCCTCTTTTACTGAGTACAATGCCATATATTCATAACACTTGAGTCATTTTTTAATTCTTTTTTTTTTTTTTACACCATTCTAGTGATACCCCTCTTTTGACAGCATGGGACCAGCTCCTGTATTATACTGTGATTTCAGCTTCATAGCGTTTCTGAGAGCTCCACTGCACCTGTTTTCAGGAGAACTGGTGTTTCCAGGGCCCGTCAGATCCTTCAGTTCACACTGCGTACGGCTGTGTTGTCGCTCTCATCAATGGGACTCGTCGCTCGTTAACAGGGTTTGCATTTTAAGTTATGCTGGAAGGGCATGTAAATTAAAATGTACAATTTTGATGACAAAAAAAAATGTTTTAGCTTTTTCCCACTGAAAGCGACTTTTAAAGATGGGTGTCAAGTGTGTGTCTGTCTGTCCATGGTTATGAATGTGACTCATCAAGCACACTGCTGCTGTTCTGTACATTCGCCCTCCTTCCCAACCTGACCTGACCACCAGAATTGTTTGTCACGTTTACAGATGTTGTGGTTGATATTGTTTTTACATTATGCATTGTTTTAAACACTTGTATATTAAATTGTTTTCTATTTTGAATGTAAAGTTTAAGTATTTCATCTCTCTTCTTTTCGTAAGTGGCCACACTCTAACAGACACAACCTATTGAATGTTTACTTTAGTGATTTCAGATTTGAGGCAAGGCAGTTTTAATAACAGCACTTCTTATACACAGTGAAAACGTTCTACATAGTGTATATATGCCATGTACATTTATACACACATACTTCCATGTATACATATTAAAGAAAATATAACATATTTATAATATAAAAAAATAAAACTATAGCTTAAAAATTAAAGTGGAGAAAAGCAGAAGCTTAAAATAAGCGTTAACAAAGTCATTACCTGCTGTTACAGTTCACTGTGATTAACAAAAAAAAAAAAAAAGGGGGGAATCTCATAGACTTCAACACTTTGCAATCTGAAATTCTCTTCAGATCAGCTTGATGTCCAAAATTATTAGCAGGATAAGCCCCTGCTCATTTTCAAGGAGGTGCTACAAGGATGTACAGGTTAGAGTCATGAGGAGCATATAGCATGCTGTAAATGAGGGCAATTAATTTTAATATGTAAGAATAAAGTGGTTCTGTGATAACCGAATGACATTATGGATTTTAAATGGGAAAAGTAAATTGTCATAATCAGTGTTAAAGGAGAATGCTTTTCTGCCAGCTTCTTTAGAAAACAAAAGGACCACAAAAGAAAAGCTGAGCAGAAAACAAACTGAGCTGTGTGGTATTTAGAAACTGCTTCAAACTGTGTGGAGAATGGAAATGAAAAAAAAATTACAAATACAGCCCAATTAAAGTTTCTCTAAATGCCAAGGAATGTTGACGTCAAAAGAAAACCAATTAAGTGCCTCAGATATCGTAACAATGGGAAGTACATCTTACAATAAATCTACAATAAGCTCATATTAACATTCACAGATGCAAGATGAGACGTGGTGGTCTTTTGAAAAATAATGTGCACATAATCCAAAGTAGACAGCAACATTTTAATGACTTTATTCTGACATCACAAGAAAAACTAAGTATTGATCGTCTTAAATTTACTTCAACAGCAACATCGGTGAGTACATGAAAGCTCCAGATCAATAAAGACACGGAGATACTTTGTGATGTTAGCTTCAGGTAATAAGAAACCATCACAGAGTGTGACTGAAAGTCTGTTAAGAGGAGCTTATGATTTGCCTGTACTATTACAATTAGATCAGGCTGAGAAACTGCCCTTGAATTGATCTGTAAGAGTGACATTGTGCCCGTAAGACCAAATGCCTGAATTTTTCTGGCGTAGCATGGAGATTACTCAAGAATGTGCCTAGGACGATTAAGAGGTTTAAGAACATCTGCCTGTAGCTCAAGGTTACTCTTTCTGTGCTCCAAATATTCAGAAGGAGATAAGCCGACTATAACCTGGAAACCAAAAAGCTGCATTTCTGAAGGGACATGTTGAACTGGAGCACATACACTTTCATGGTTCCTGTGTTCTCATAATTAAAGCAACAGTGAGAGGTTTCTTAGTTACAAGGACATTCAGCGTCTGGAGTTCCAGGACACAAAAAAAAAAAAAAAAATCTGAATTTTCCTCCTTAAGGATCAATAGTTGCACCAAAAAGTTCAATCATCCTAACATTTCACCTGTCTGAATGAATCACCTGATTATCTTCTGAATGCTGAATCTAACAGACTCACTCAGAGGCCACTTGTGTTATCTTTTTGTAACCAAAGATTTTATTCAAATATATAGTTGTACAGTATAAGTGCTTTTTTCAGTTTGGCTTTCTTTCCATAAGACAAACTCTATCAAAAGAAAAACTCAGGTGAGGAACTGCCGTGCGGCGTTCTGGATGGAGTAGCTCGCTCCGTATTTGCGGAGCAGATCTCTGGCGTCTTGCTGCTGGGAATCGGAGATGGCGTTCGACCACTTCCCAAGGTACAGGAGAACCAAGCAGCACTCTGTCAGATCTGGGTGAGGATACATCTGAGAAAAAAAAAACAGATGAAAGACACGAGGACAGTTTTAGTAACCTGCCAAAGTCGAGACAAGTTTTGATTCCAGTCTCTGTAACTTGAACACAGGAACCGTTTTGAGGAACCAGGAACCCTTATCCCTGTTTCCACCAGAGGCACCAGTTACTCTTTTTACCTTTGGGGATGCAACCGAAATATTACTCTTCAAGATCTCGGGGACTGTCAAGTTGCAGTTTTAGCACTAACATCTCTAACTGGTTAAACATATGACAGAAGCAGGTATCCCCCCCTGCTGTTTTAGAGAGAAAAACATAGCGTTCATCTGTGTTTGTGACTGCAGTTTTCTCCTCAACTCTTGCTATTCTTGAATCACCAATCTCATTTTAAAATTCTTTTTTGTCTCTTCTCCAAAAAATGCAGCGTCTCAGCACCACAGCGGTAAAGAATCAATACACAAAACAGAAGCTTTCACAGCCTTCCATATTTACTGTCTTACTGTTGTCAGTCTCACACAGAATGACTAGACACTTCCTCATTTGTCTCGGGCTTAGAAGACTCGCTTTACATTGGTTCACTTGAAAAAGGACAGAGGCCCAAATCATCAGGTGTCACGTTACCTGGTGCCATCTGTTTTCAAGTGACAATACTCTGACCGGCCCAACTAAATGAAAATAAATCATATATTATATATATAAATATATATGTATATCTATCATACATACACATACACCCACCCCACCCCTATAATCACAGCATTATTAGCAGTGAAAAGGTGTGTACAAGGGTTCTACCTTGACGGTATCGGGTAGCTCAGCCAGTTTTTTGTGGTACTCCGACATCTTGGTGGACAAGGACATCAAAGACTCCTGCTCATCAGGTCTGTGGTGGGAGGGGACAGACAGATGCTTAACAAGATAGACATCATATTGTTAAAGATTCAGTCAGCACACAAAAGAGCAGACAAACAGTACACTTCAAAAATTCAATGTAATCAGATGGCCTGAAACTGAAACTTGGAGGAAACACCATCACAGCATAAAGAAAACATTCTTGAACAGAAAGTCGCAGACTTGTCTCTGCAATATCAAAGTCCTCAGACCCGCTGTTGCTTTGCAAGTCTCTTTGAATGACACTGTACAACTGCCAGCTGCAGTGTTGTACTATTTAACAGTACTGTATATCATCTGAAGCTGATGAACAAGACACCCACAGTGCAACAGTTTTCCAAACCTTCTCTTAGGGGATTGAATTCCATTAAATCTAAAACCAGGGTATTAAAAAATGATAATCATCTTTAAGAGCTGGATCTGAAAACCCAGTCCTTTGTTAATTCAATCTTAAATGCTGCTTTTGTATTTATTTTTTTAAAACTCAAGGCAGAAATTCAGATAGGTTTGATGCCAAAAATCAGTATAATTGATCCACTAGAGGGGTGGTTTTGGGGTTGCTGTAGAGAAATGAGAGGTCTTCATTTCCATGGGACTCTGCTGCTGTTCATTGAATAAAAGCAGAATAAAAGCAGTAAGAGAAGAGGGAAGGTTTCTTGCACCTGTGGTTGAGATGTTGAGATTTTGAGTTTTGTAAATGTGCAAATGCAGAGTGAAGTTATCACACAAACACAAAGTTTAAGCCACATTTAAGCCCCTCTTACCAAACTGTAATCACCCACTGCTGATTCTAAGAGTGAGGTTAGGACCTCTTCACAAACAGCTACAGTGTGTTGCATGTAGGAATAAAACTTTCCATCTGCACCATGTGTGCTGAGTGGTTTACTAGTGCTTGGGGTATGTAAACATCACGATCCGAATACAAGAGACAAAAAGATGAAGGCACATCAGTTGCAAGGGTCTTCATTACAGGCTCCGCCAAAAAGAAATCCTACCGTTTGTCAGCATCAGGCTGCTTCATGTCAGGGTCAAGCTGCTGGCCACTGCTGTGCTGTGCCACCATGGCGGCCAGCCTCTCCTGGATCTCTGCCACTGACCTCTGGATGGCCTGGCAGGCGGCGTGATCCTCAGACAGAAGGACTGAGGCATCAAAGTTGATTTTCTCATTGACGCAGGTCTGGGTCGCGGGACGGACACACACCTCTGGCTCTGATGAACCTCCATTCACCACTTTGTCCTTCACCTCGTCTCCAGGCTGGATGTCCGCTGCCAAGGCGGTAAGTCCATTGTGGCTTTCCTGAGCCGACTCCTGGTTGCCGGAGTTACTCGGTGCTCCAGCCTTTCTTGGTGAACTGAGCTCCCACCATCTTTCATACATAAGGTAGTAATGAACAAAGGCCTGCAGACTGTTGGCAGCAGCTTTGGCTTGTTCCTCCGTGTGCTGCAGTGTTTTCGGATATTTCCGAGAACAGACACTGACATCACCTGAGAGAGACAGTGTTTGTTATGTAAGCAATAATATACTCCTGTTACCATAGACATTACTCATTGATCATCAGGAATAATGATTTACAACAACTACAAGGAGCTTTCCTTGTGTGTTGATTCTGGCAGCCCCTGTAGACAAAAGCAGTAGAGTTTCCCAGAATGAAGATGCCTTTCCTATGAGCACCACTGCCTGGTGTCACAAAGATGTTGATCTGGCCTTGTTTTGAAAGTGAACAAAAAGGCAAACAGTATGTGAGAAGATACACTTCCATGTATATATCGTGGACCATGGCTGACCGCAGCAAATGCTTGAAAGTTTGTATTCGCTTCACTAAAAAAAGATAAGGGCACAGCAAAATGCAACACCTGCATTAAGGACAGACTTTGTGCAAGGGAGGAAGCAGGAAAAAGTACAGTAACGTTTTTCAGGCGCTTGCGAGCTGTGAGGCTTGCATTAGCCAACCAGCTAGCGGGCTGACAGCTGGGTCCAGATGGCAAGCAGAGGGACTAAACATGGCCGAAGGAAGCAACAGCAAATGGGGGGAGGACGAGACATGGAGCCGGAGGCAGAGCGAAGGTGAATCCAGTGGAGCGGGAGCTGCCAGTTAACACAGGCTGCCGATCTGCACGCCGTAAATTGCTTTGTCTGATTCTGTGGTGACACCAACCACACACATGCATTTAGAATAACTATACAGAAATAGCCAAACTTCTCACTGATGGTTTTGTTTGCTTATGCAGCCCATAGAGAGGCATCAGTATTGAACTGATACTGCTTAATAACTAGTTAAAAACTCCTTGTAGTTGCTTTAAAATGATTTTGACATAAGCTTACGTAATGGAAAAGTTCAGACTATAACCATCAGAATGTAAATTTATTTTTTAAAAATCCATTCTGCCTCTTGCAAGACAGTGACGTACCGTTAGGGAACAGCAGTCTGCACAACTCTGCAGACACCAAAAAGTGACCATCTCTCAGCCAAGCCACAGCCTGCCAAAGCTCCTTTATTAGCTCTGCATCATCTTCCACCAACCAGCTCAACACAGCCTGGGTCAGATGTAAAGACGAATACGCCAAGACCTGTGGGGGCATCCAGATGGACCAACGAGGACAAACAAACAAGAAAACAACGTCAGAAAAAAGGAAATGCATAACAGATCAGACAGCAAAAAAAAAAAAAAGCTGAAACAAAGGCTGTCCATCTTTTTTCTTTTTTTGATTGGAATTTTAGTATTCAGTCTTGTCATGAATTAAACTGCCAAGCTGCTTCAGATCTTTACTTTAAAAGTTCACAGCAACACTGAGGGAGCACAAACCAAAACTGTCAGCTGAGAAACTGATTGTTTTCACAGTCAGCTACACTTCATCTCTACTCCAACTCACACAGCAGTGCTTCTAAATAACTACCGGGGTCATGTCGGCCCTCAGAGCTTTTCCTCAGATGTTGGCCAGTTGTACAACATGCCATACATCTAAATCATCTAAACGAAGTACCTGTTTGAGTGGTAAGTTAGTGGAGGGCTGCAGACTCTCCACAGCTTTCAGCTCCTGCAGAAGAGCTGGGATGCTGCCCGGTGCTGCTGAGCTTTCTGAAACACCAAACTCCTCCTGCCACACTTCTCTTATTCGGTCCTGGATGCTGCTGTGACGCCCGCCGGGTGATGCCCAGGGGTGAGCGGAGACACTGGACCAGCTCACAAGCTTCGCCTCTGCCAGCATCGCAGTGAGAAGCTCGGTGACGCAGACGTGCAGCCTGTGGACCTGAGGAACATCTCAGTCACTCATCACATCATCAGCAATATTCTGATTTAACACCTTATCTGCAGGTTTCAGAAAGACAAATTAAAAACTTTTTAAGACCTTTTCTATGCTATCTAGAACTGACTTCAAAAACCAATTTCTTTATCTTGTTCCTTTATTCTGATTGGACATAGCTAATTAAAGTTCTGAAACTAAACTGGCAGAATAATAAAAAGGACAGCGGGAAATTAATTGTTAAGGGAAAGAGAATCTAACTGTTTTGTTGAGCTGAGATTTTGGGAGGAAAAAAAAAAAACATGGTTTGCATATTAAAGTGACCACCTGTGCAGAGAAAACACCCAGCACAATGAAATCCATCACAGCTTAAATGTATTCAAGACATTTTAATGCTGAAATGTAAATAATTTATTTACATTTCAAGATTTGAATCATACTTAAATCATACAGCCTCCTATGTCTCAAAATACAACAGCAGGGCTGTGCTGATTAGTGGTGAAACAATCAGTCAGCTCACTGACAGAAAATGTATCACGTCTAATTTTGATGACCAGGTGACTCATTTAGTCATTTGTCATGTAAAAAAGGCTTACATTTGCTGATTAATGCTTCACACAGATCACACAGATGCTGGGATGTCTTTCTGTTCTTGGTTCATATTCTAAAATTAATACTCTGTGGTTTTGGCTGCTTAAGAAGAAACCTGAAGACATCTCTCTGCTAACTTCCAAAGAGCATTTTTCATTATTTCTGACACTTTACACACTGAATGATTAATCAATTAATTGAAAAGTTAATTGACAGATTAGTAGATAATAAAAATAATCATAAATTGCAGCCCTAGTGCCGACTACTGAAGTATGTATGTACCTCAGTGTGTGTAGTCTGTGTAAGCTGCATGGCTCTTTGTAAATGGAATACTGAGAGGATGGACAAAGTCTCAGTGAAAGTGGCTTTGTCAGAGTGTTGTCATTCTGTTAGACCATAAATTGTAGATATATCCACTGCTTCCAAGTCATGACTGGCTCTGTTAATCCCTTTTATGTGTGCCGGTTGAGGGAGCCAAGGACAGTGTAATGGACATTATTAGTATCCCATCATGCTGCTGTGTTTAGCGTACTGCGCTGTATTGATCTTGGCTGTGCACTAACCAGCAGGCTGTCCTGTGAGCCGAGCACTTCCTGGGCTCCCACCCAGTCCTGAGCCACCGCCAGATCTTTAGCACATCTGAGCGAGAGCGACTGAGCCAGGCCGGCTTCCCCGCAGATCCTGGCCAGGCTGGCTGCCGTCCTCAGTGACGAGACGTCATTCTTCTTGGCGATGACTTTGGCTGCGTCGAAACTGGCACCAGCAGCCAGGTAACTGGTAGGCAAAGACAAAATATTCCTTAAATTTTCCACAAAGGGCTCCCTCAGAAAAGGAGAACTATGAACCAAACCCTCTGTCCATGCAAGTTTTATGAGTTTATCAGCTAGCGCAAGTAAAGAGATGCCATCACTATGACATGCTTACCATTTAGCCGCAGAAGACAGATGTCCATCCTTCTCCAGCACAACAGCCCACGAAGAGTACAGCTCCTTCAGCACGGGCTCATCTGCTGGCAGCCTGGCCTTCACCAGCGCTATGGCCTCCCTGACACCAACACACACACACACACACACACACACACACACACACACACACACACATCACCTTGACATATCACTGGGATCACACACACAATGGCTACATTTTAAATACTAAGTCTCCACGTGCTAGGATGAGTTCTGAACTGGAATAATTGATCTGTACTTCCGACTTTATGGATATGGGTGTAATACCTAGTTATTATTAATTTAAATACTAGCACTGTGAAGAGAACTGAGAAATATTCAAGTGTTTGTTCAGATGTCTGCGTGCCTGGAGCCTGTAAAATGGCATTTGGGGCAGTGCTAGGCCTAGATATAAACATATCAATCCATCCATCTTCTCTGTTATCTTGTGCCTGATCAGAGTCACAAGAGGGCCGGAGCCTACTTTTTATTTGATTTAACCTTTACCCATACAGGTAATCTTGTTTAGACATGTTAAGGTCTCATTCTGAAGAGACCTGTCCAGGACAAACACATCTATACAACACTGAGTTATAGACAAACACATAATCCCAGCATGGAGTGCCAGGCAGCCAAGTGCCCTGGGCATCAGTCTATCAGACATACAAATAATTTTAGCCATATGTTCTATTTGTAAATATAAGAATGTCTGAACATCATCAAAATGTAAAAAATATTAGTAATAAACTAGTTACAGTACTAAGTAGAACAAAAAATAAAAGCACATGAGTCACTGTTAAAACAGTGTGTGGCTGCAGTGTGCTGTTGGACTCTCCCCCACCTGTACATCTTGTGTGAATGCAGCAGTTGGACGGCCTCGTACACCTTGTTGATGGACAGCAGGTGGGATGCTGCCTTCAGGTATTGCTCCTGCAGACACAGCTGCTTGACGTAAGCCTCCACGGTCCTGCACCACACAGCGTACCCGGCTGAGGAGAGCAACCACCACAGGACAAACCTGAAAACCTGGATCCTGATTCCTGATTCCGCCCACAGTTCAGAATTATCACAATATTTGGAGATGTTGTGATGCAATACCATTACTGTTCAATATCGCAATATTCTGAGACCTCTAAACCTCTAGAAGAAACATCTAGGAGCAGTTCCACAAGTGGTGTGCACTTGGAAGCTGTTTGTAAAGAATAGTAACTAAATACAGTATAATAACAGTCACGCAAATCAATAATTACAGAGTATCAGTATCCAAAAATTACATGTGGCAAAACTGATGAACGGATGTTTCTCAGAGAGTTCTGTGAACTTTACCCATAGGAGCAATGGACAGGAGGTGGTCACTGAGCTCTCCTTTCTCTGTGGCGACCTGCAGCGCCCCCTCCAGGTCTCCACTCCACAGCCTGAGGTACGTCACCGAGTCGTAGTGCCCTGCCTCCACATGGCCCTCCTCTGACGAATAACACCACATGCAGAAATGGGAATAAATATATGCAAGGTGTATGTGCAGGTCTTCGAAAGCCTTTTAACACTTCTTAAGATTTTAAGACCAATTTAAAAATCAAAGTAAAGTAATAAAACATCAGACATGTAATCAATATTCAAAAACTGAAGTGGCAGAATAAGAATGAGGAGCCAAGAAGATGATTTTTTGAGCTACCTCAAGATGAATTGCATGTAGTATATGAAACGGACTCAAAATTACAGTGTTCTATTATAAATCTGAGTAGACATGTAACAAAGAAACCTGAAAACAAAACACAAATTACAATGTCTTAAGTTACCAAATTACATTTATGACAGAAGGTAAAGGCAAAGCAGTTGTTCACACCTTCTGCCTCAAACATGCGGTAGAGAGCTTGTCTGTCAGAGAAGAGGCCCAGATGGATGTGCTCTCCCTGGCCTGGGATACAGCCTGCAGGGGGCGCTGCAGACCAGACACACACAGACACACAGGCACGCAGGCACACAGACACAGATTAATGAATAGAATATTCTCAATCACTGAATAGTGATCACATCTGCTGGGCAGTTTACTTTACCCTTGGCTTCAAACCCTTTCTTTTCTTGCTTTGATTCCCCCGTACCTCACTCCGTCTTTCTCCTGTCTCTTCTTCCACCTCATTTTAATATTCCACGCTGTCACTATCTTCACAATATTCCCCATTCATCCTATTTTTTTTTTTTTTTTTTATCTCCGGCCCCCTTAATAAAGCAGTTGTGACCAACAAAGATGTTGGCATTTCATCGCAAAAACAAACTATAGTTAAACTGAAAATTCATGCCAACTGTTCACTCAATCAAACACTTCCATCTTCCACAAAGAAATTTGGCAGTCTTCCAAACTTGCCAGGCCGTGTCACTGACCACCTCCACAGGCGGTTTGACTGATTGGATCACAGTTTGTCCCGTTCACACCTGGACACCTACAAGTTGTCCAGGTGTGATCAGATCACCTCAGACGGATGTTAAAACCAAGTGTGAACAGGTCTAATAGATTGATAAACTGCAACACACACAGTCACAGGTGACACACACTCACCCTGGCTGCTGGTCACAGTGGCCAGAGTGATGCAGTCCTGCAGCAGCTCCTCCTTGGACCGATGGTCCATGGATGTGCTAAGAGGCAGCATGGAGCGAGGCTTCCGCTTCTTCATCGACAGCAAATGCAACTCTAAAGACACACACAAACACAAGCACACCCGCAATTGCACATTTAAAATCAACAAAAAGGATGGATTTAAACACCAAATCAGACATGTCATTTAATGAAGATTTCCAAATGATCTTTTTTTTTTCTTTAATGTACATACCTGGTTTGTCTTTGTTCTTTGACGTGGTTAAGGATTTTTTCACTGTCTCAGAACTGGCTGAAAATAAATTTTAGAATAAAGTTAACCTCACATAAAAACGCCATAGCAACATCTTCCTTTGAAATCTTCAGGTCTTTATATTGGCTACCAAACTAAAATACAGATGCACAACCAACCGAACCCAAACACAAAATCAAACTAAAACACTTCAACATGCAGTGCCAGTTCTGCTGTTTGTACCCCCACCAGATCACCAGAGCAGAGCAGAGCAGATTTACCAGCCAGCAGAACAGTAGATTTGACAGAGCTGCTGGTTGAGCTCCCATCTGCTTCCTCATCTTCAGACAGCTCCTCCCCGGCAGCAGCAGTCTCTCTTCCTCTTCCTCGCTCTCCGTTGACAGAAGGAGTCAAGATCTCTGCCGGGGTCGCACCTCCAGCCTTCTTATTCTTCTTCTTTTTAGGGTTAACCTTCATCTTCTCCACCAGCTCGAGCATCTTTTTTCCTGAGGGTGGAAACATGTATGTCAGCGTTTCCTCCATATTTAGTTCCCCCGTCATAAATGCAGAGACAGCCTGGTAGCCAGCAGGTCACAGAACTTGGCACAGGTAAGTCCAAGGATCTTCATGTACCTGCACTGTATAAAGTGAGTTGGGTCATTTTCCCAGCAGGTAAGTGCTGCAGGTAAGTATAAAGGCAGGACTAGCTTTAGTGGGATGAGAGGTTTATAACATCAGAAATGCTGTCCCTAATGCAGAAGAACTTGACTCAGCCTGATAAATCAAAACTAATGATTGTCAAGGCTTTTTAAGGATTTGAATACACCCTGAGGGGGTCAGAAGAGGGGGAGATTGTTGTTACAGTTGGTCACCTTTGGGTGGCTTTGTGAATTCCTGCTTGGAGAGTCTCCACTCCTGCACAGTGAAGTCCCTCCCTCCAGTCCAGACCACGTCGGGGTCGACAGGAGACCAGTCCACACACAGCAGAGGGCCGACATGACCCCGGTAATTACAGACAGCAGCTTCCTGCTGGACATCCCACACCTGGGGAGGACAAACATTCAGCAAGAAATAAGTACATTAGAAAGGAGGAGGGAGCAGAGTTCACATAGCGCGCTACAAAATGACATTAAAACAAGGAATAATGAACTCAACAAGGCAAAAAAGGGGAAATGCCTAAGATTAAAAACTGGGTAAAATCAAAAATATTACTTAAAACTAGGGCTGAGCAGTAATTCAATATTATCGTTAATCAATGTTAATCAATATTGCCATCTTCCAGTATAATCATATTATGATGATATGGTGATTTTGGAGTGCAGAATTAGACATGAAACACAGGAATATTATTTTGGAAATTCTACAGTTTTGCTGGCATCAACCCTTACATTAGAATTCAGTTCAATAGGATGAACATTAATTTGAATATTTAACATGAGACATATCATGACATATCGATGTCAGAAAATATCTTTACGAATAATGGTGATGCTGTTTTCAAACATATTTTGACCAGAGCAAATCCATGCATGATTTTAAGAGACACTAAAGTAGCGAGCCTGAAAAGCCCAGGTAGCTGGCTCTATAGTCAATGGGGACCTGAAGGCAAAAGTGCATTTAGTTTTAGTGTGAAGCCTTGAATGTTTCCACAAGAATATCATCTTATCGTGGTGTGAAAGTCTTAATGCCTGGTGCCTGTGCTGACCTGGGCTGTGCCGTCATAGCAGACGGTGACCAGCCGGCCGTCGTGGTGCGGACTCCAGGCCATGCCGGTGATTTTAGCGGTGTGACCGCACAGCCTGCGATAAGGCTCTGTCAACACCACAGGACTGTCTGCTGGACTCTCTGCAGAGAAACAAACACCAGTGTTAATACTTAACTAAATAAATAAAGACCCACTTAAAGGAAAATCCACCCTTACTTTAATTGTTAGATATAATCCATCTGTGATGTTCAGTGCATTTCAGGAGTTGTTTTGAGATTAAGAGTTATCATTTACTTTTGTGCTGAAACCATGTTCCTCTTAGTCTGACCTGTCTATTAAAACTTCACTTAGTAATTTATTACGTTTCCTAGGATCTCTTCTTATCTCAGAGGAGGGCGTTTTCTGTTTTGTAGGTGGAAAAAGCAATAGTGTTGAAAAATGTTCCACATGTGAAAAAGCCAGAGTAGTGACAGGATAAATCTGTGGTGTGGTGTGGTGCATTTGCTAGTTGCTCAAACTAACAGCCTGCAACTACAATGAACAATTTAACTGTGAAGAAAAGACGATGAGAAAGACACTCAGTATAAACATGCTAGGCAAAACCCTCTTCGAAACACATTAAGAAATGTTTAAAAAAAACAGAAGATTTGATTGACAACTGGTCCCACCTATCATGGAGCGCAGATTGTGGACATAGACTTTGGCATTACTGGAGCCGGACGCCAGCAGGTAGTGCAGATCCGGCTGGGAGCTGTGATCATGGTGCCACCGCAGCGTGTTGATGATTTTGTGGTGCTGCTGGATGCTGCACAGCAGCTTCAGACTGGGAGCCTGGTACATGTCAATGGACCTGCAGCAGGCATGGAACAGGCATGGAACAGGAAGCACACAGGGAGCTCTGAATAGCAGTAAGTACGGACTGCTAGGGATGGGACAATACATTCAAATTCAGTATATTACAGCTGCACTTTATTCTGCTGTGGTAATCACAAACTAGATAGCTCACCCATCACAGTTTCATAAACTGTGCATCAAAATGACATTTTTTTGCACTCTAAAATAACAACATTTTTAAATTGGTTATATTCCAGACAGCTGATGCCATTGCTAGAAAGATTTGCTGCCAAGAAACGAAAACTGAACTTGTTCATCTTTATTACATATCATGGTTGTATTAAATTGTGAAGCTTATATAATAAATCAAACTAAATGATG
This sequence comes from Myripristis jacobus, assembly GCA_900302555.1. NCBI lineage: Eukaryota > Metazoa > Chordata > Actinopteri > Holocentriformes > Holocentridae > Myripristis > Myripristis jacobus. The sequence continues at coordinate 14,912 of OMLB01038756.1, read as the reverse complement.
AGCTAAGCATAATGTCCAGCCCCTTTGGGTTGCACTTTAATAAAAGCTTTAATGCCGCAAGAGAAATATACAACTATTAGTATGCTTATACAGTTTGTATTGCATGAAAAACACACAGAGTAGCATATAATAATAAAAATGATGGTATCTAGAAGATAAATCATTTGATTATCCATCAAAATGCTAACAGTCTGACAAACTGGACCATCCATATATGAAGGTTTTTCAAACTTTCATGCTTCAGACTCTGAAGCTGACTTTCATTAAGCTGCTGATCATTATTTTAAGTAATTAGCCCAAAGCAACCTGATATGAAAAAATGGTTCCTCTCAGGGCTGGGAGGGGTGAAGGCAGGTGACTCACTTACCCATCTTCATTGCCAATGGCGACGACTTTCCCATTTGGTTTCCAGCTGAGATCGGTGTGTGGAGACAGTTTGTGCTGTGGGAAGCAGAGCTCACCTTCACAACCAATTCAGTTCACCCCAATGTACATTCAACAGCCCATTCACCAACTTGCCATAACCTAATTTAAAAGTGTTGGTCAAGAAACAAAGATTGCATCTGTTTGGTTAGAGCTTGGACACCACGTGCACTCAAGTCTGTACACAAGCAAAAGCCTGAGATCGTGGTCCACCTTGAGGTGTGTCTGTCAGGAGTTACTGAGGTTCATATGTGTTTGAGGTGCAAGCGTGGATGATGCAGGAGATGGAGCTAAGATGAAGATGGGGAGATGGAGGAAGATACAGAGAGGGAAGTAAGAGGGCAGGATGGAGGTGAGAGGATAAGAAAGGTAAGATGATGAAGGACAATAATAACACTGTAGCACTTTATGGATCACTAGTGCACTTGAGCTGGACCTTCTTTAACAATGCATTTTTAATTTAGATTTTATATTTATCTATTTATTGGACTTCTTCTTATCGAATGTATGTTTTTATGTTTTTATTGCGAGAGCAGCTGACCACCGCTGTTAAATTTCCTTCGGGATCAATAAAGTTGAATCAATCAATCAATCAATCAATCAATCAATCAATCAATCCATTAACCAACACAGCACAAACAAAACTGAAGGCACTAACTGGAGTTTGGATATTATACCTAAATGTGTACAAACTTGCCCAAACGTGACCTTTTTTAACGAGGAAACAAACTGATGTAGCTCCTCAATTCAATTTTTTCTTTGAATCTACACTCACACCAAGTAGCAAAACCAAAGCTGTGCCTTGGACTTTTTTTCTAACAGGCATTGTGTTGTTGGTGATGGGTGAATATTCAAAATCTTTTCTGACATTCTGTTTTAGCACTGTTGTTTCATGTCTTGTATCCGTTTTTCTGCCATCTCATCTCAAACACCACTGGTCTGGTGCTGTCAAAACGGGAAGCATGATGACTATTTGACCTAGTGGTGGTGCTACAAATGAAGGTATGCACAGGAGAATTGGCATGCTCAAAAATTCTTATCTCTGCAGCAGGTGCTGACCCAAAAAGCAGAATTTTTTTAATTAAGCTGTGAACACTCGCAAATAAGTATGTAACACTAAATTGACACAGCAGCAAAGAAAACAGATGCATTTCAGTCAAAGGTCCATTTTCTTTACTGCTGCGTGATTTAAGAACGAGTATTACGTACTTATTTGCGATTGCTGACAGCTTTATTTGAAAATTTCTGCTCTAACTGAAGGTCCAAATGTCAAACTTTGAAAAACTCTGACTCATACACCAAAGCATGACCTGACCTAACATGAAACCTATGACATAAATCCAGTTATATAATTAGTACTCCAGCGCACATGAGGATTAGTTAGATTGACACCTGTATTGATTGGCTACATGATAACATTAAGCCATAAAAAAGTAAATGACATGTTTTTCATTTTTCCTTCGTCAGGTTTGCTCTCCCAAACCATCGATTTTAGTAATTCTGCTGTGTGCTGAATCCAAAGGGTAACTTTTATCCACCTATCCTTACATATGACATTGATTGGTTTAATGGGGGCACGATAATTCTGGGAAAAAATTATTAATATAAGGATAAAATCTCAGACACCACTGGAGGGATCTTGATTAAACTTGAGGGATGATGCCTTTTGCCTCTATGCTCTCGCATTTACAGAAACTGCATTGACTGGCTTAATGGGAATGCTATTAATTAAAAGTCAAAAAGTTATCAACTGGAAAAAAAAAAAATGGCTGCACCAGTGGTCTGAGTGTGATCAAGTGTAGATGGAGGATGCATCTAGTTACTGACTGGCCCAAGGTGTGCCTGCATCATTTGTGGGGGATGATCTGTTTCCTGGTTATACTTGTTGTAAGACACTCTGGATTTAAGCAATCAAACAAATGTTGCTAGAAGATTCATTGGATAAAACAATCCTGGTATCAGTCCATACAACTGCAAAAGTATTGACCAAATGCCGGGCCGCAAGTTAAATGACATATGCTAAAAGTCTAAAATATCACTGTCAAAGGGAGGAAAACATGCGTGTTCTGCCAACCTTGATGCTGTTGGTGTCTCTGATCAGCTTGTCGATGTCGGAGGCCTCTCCACTCAGCTTACAGGGATCGTGCTGCAGGATTACGCCTTCGCCGGCACAGCTGTACAGGCTGTAGGATGGCTTGCTTTCTACTGCACCTGAGGACCACACACAGACACAGAATTATATTATATATGATTTATTTGTTAGAGGCCATCGACTGACCGAGGCAATCCCCATAATACTCATGTCTCATCACAGTTTCCTTGGGCACTTGACATTACATCCATACTTGCACACACGGTAAACCGCTCTGGATAACATTTCAATATGAATGCAACATCACCACATCAAGCATGCTTGGAGCCATTTATTTAAACTCTGTTGCAGTTTTTCCTCTAGTTTGGTTTGTTGGACAAGGTGATAACAATGCTGTTTGAAATCTGGTGGCACCAAATGAACACACACATGAAAATGTGAGTCTCAGTTCTTTAAGTAAACTGTGGTGTGCGTGGTAAGAGTGAGAATCCAAATTTACTTCCAGAGACAAACCTAAGCCACAGGGTTATTTGGATATAAGAAGAGAGGTGCTGATCTCTGACCGGACAGCAGTTGCTCATTCTCAGAAAAAAAAGTGTAGCAAAATGAAGTTTAGATATTTCTTCATGTGTTCTTAAGTGGTTTGGACACCAGACACTGTAAATGACAGAATCTGGGTGACAGGATGGCAAACTGTGATAGCACACCAGGAGCATACTAGACATATTTTGAAATAGTCTTAACTTTTTGGATTTAATGTAATATCTTTTGGTGCTTTTCCACTAGTACCTACTCGGCTCGCCTCGACATGGTTTCAGTGGTTTTCCATTACAATTGAGTAGCACCTCGCCGTGGGTGGAGTCGTCATAGCAAGGCGGCGCACTGTCCAGCTCCCTCTGGATTCTTTGGGCCGCCACCAAGCACAGAAAAGTCTCCACCTCTTCATTTGACCACGGTTTGCTTGCCATTTTCATTGATGATCAATGCGCACGGTCGCTGTTGCCGTTTTTTTTTTTTTTAAATGCCGGGGGGTTTTTTCGTGCAGGAGTCGCTCTCATGTGTCGTCACTCCCTGTCCAATCAGTTGCCTGCACGGCGTTTACGTCACATTTTCGGCTCGACTCAGCTCGTTTGGAACCCAGGCTGAGTAGGTCCTAAAATGGGACCTGCTAGCAGGTACTACCATGAAATGGAAAAGCTCTCAAACTGAGTAGAGTCGAGCTGAGTCGAGCCGAGTAGGTACTAGTGGAAAAGCACCATTTGACCCCCTCTATCTGATGCCCCGTGTCATGTAGATTACAACAAACGCCAACAATTATTTGCCAGCACCATGGTTTTCAACCTTTCAATCAAAAATTGGATGCAGCATGTTTATCAAGGAACCAGGAAACTGGCCTCTTCCTAAATGTACAACACGTCCAAATTCAAATTCAGTGTGACCTTGCACAATAGCAGTCACCTCATCAACAATTTCCCTTAATGACTGCAGCAGATGTAGTACATACTGTAGCCTTCACCTGGATTCATCTGTTCAGTATGTTTCATGGAAAGAGCACAAGGTCAAAATATTGTGTATACTGTGTGTATGCACTAGATTGTGGATACTTCACCAGGGCCCATCAGGACTTGACGGGTCGGGCTGGGTTCGGACAAATATTTAAAAATTATGTACAGGTAAGGTTTGGTCACATTGGCGGTATTTTGGTGAAAAATGATGGAACTACTGTCTGTTCTGGGCAACTTTCTGTATAGTGCTCAAGTTTACATGACGACGCTGCAGGCAACACGTAGGTTATTTCAGCTGGTAAATGTAACGTAGCTGAGGAACAACAAGCAAAATCTTGGATTTGGGTCAGGTCAGACAAAAGAAAAATGCCTATCAGGTTCGGTTACTAGTCTAGGCCTGAAGTGATTCAATTTTAGGCATGCATATGATGGGTTATTAAACTCAATTCTCTGAACTCCACCTTCAGTTTCCTTCAGGTTAGAAAACCGTAATAAATAAAGACTTTTTTCCACAAAACTTCAGACAATTAAGTCCAAGGATTTTCTTGGATTTCTCTCTACAGGTCAGTATAAAGTAAGCTGGGTCATTTTCGAGCAAGTAAGTGCAGCAGGTCAGTATAAAGTCAGGACTAGCATCAGCAGGCTAAGAATTTTGAAGCACTTTACTCATTTTGACAAAAAGAAATGGATGAATAAATAGAATTAGATTAAATGCTGAAATTAAGAGCTCATAAAGGCAAGTTTAATACTATTTAATGACTTTTAAAAGTGTAATTCACAACATTAGGACTTTTTACAGGAGCTGAAAACACCCAGACTGGATCATGACAGCTGACAGTCTTGATTCGGCCGTGGACGCAGCAGCTGGTCCTTATTCTGCGATCATTCTGCACTCTCATTGCACATCATCTTGATGATGTCAGCCAATGGGATCGAACACTCCACTCCAGCTCCTCCACAAGAGCAATCGCACAAAAGTGAACTGAACCGGCGCCAATGTGGTGTGTAAACAAATTAGCAGCTCCTTTTGTTAGTTTAGGAGCCACGAGCCATCAGCAGATTGTTCACACCACCAACAATTTCGTTTACGGCTTCAAAGCGGAGTGACTGATACGCTAATCAAAATGTCATCTGCCAACAGATGGTAAAATTAACTTTGTACGTCTTGATTTCCCCACGAGCGGCAGAAGGGGAGGGAGGTAAGCGTTTTTCCAAGCTCATTCAATTACCAAGCAGATTACAAAAGGCGTCAAGAGATGCTGGAGCTTTTTCGCTGACTCGCTGGTTTCTCAGTTTTTGCTGGGTCAGAGTGTTGAGAACAAACGACAGCAGTTGCTATGAGTTCATTAGGAACTTACCAAATGACATTGGGGGAACTGGGGGTCCCCAGGCCAGCGTGTACACTGTTTTTCTGTGGTAGGAGCTCGATATCTGAGGAGGCCTGGGAAGAGATGAAGCAAAACAAATGTCCAGTCATGAATGGACGACATCAACGTCTCCCTAAATGTGAATCTGGGGCCACAGGGATTACTGAGAAGGAGCCAGGAATACAAGCAATAGTTTAATTTCATGATCAGTTAGCAAACTTATGTAACTTGTAGATCTAGTTTTTGGTATGAAAAAGAGTGGACACCACTGGATTCCGCAACTTAAATACATGCAAACCAAAAAACAATAGTCCTTACTTGTTAGAGAAGACATCATAGATTCCGACTTTACCGTCGTCTGTTCCAAAAGACAGAGATCCTTCTTTTTTTGGATGCCAGGCCAGCTGTAATGAATAAAGAAAAAAGTCAGTCACATGGGCTGCACAGCACAGCGTGCTGCATGTTGTCTGATAGCACTTGGCTACCCAGCCTGTTTGGGTGTACTCCGTCACTTCTAAGAAGAGAAAAGCGATTCCAAAATAAGTTAAAATTGTCAATAAAACCTATGTTGTTTGTTCTGCACGCAGATAGTAGCCACGAGCTAAGGCTCATAATGCGACTGAAGCGTGCTGCTCCACTCGACAGTGCGGGGATCGGACCAGAGATAAACACAGACTTTCCACAACCTTTCAAGAAGTTGAAAAGGTCGTTGAAATCCTTCTTTGTCAGTTCTGCCTGCTGACGGGCTGCATCATTGGACCCCACACGCACTATCACTCGACTGATGGATGACGGGACTGAGCACAACATCCCCGGGAGATAGATGACCAACCTTTGTTGGTCATTTAAGCTGTTGCCTATTTATATGGATGTAACATACAGTATTTACATTTTATGCAATTTCACAGGGCTACACATTTTTGCTTGTGAATTTAAAAAAAGACTGTATATCTTGTCAAACAGCAAATAACACCAGGATCTTCCATTAGACAAGGACAGGAGATTTGGAAAGAATAATTTAACAAAAAACAAAAAGCAACGATCTGCCAATGAGAAACGAAACAAAGAAATGACACTGTGATGAGTCTTACCGCTGTGACCTTGGACTTGATGCCCTGCCAGAAGGAGCGGGTGTCGTACTGGTTCTGAATGCTCAGGGTGTTCCACACCCGAATCATGCTGTCGCCGACGCCCAGCGCCAGGCAGCCAGCACCCATGGGCGAGAAGGTCAGAGCATAGACGAAGCCCCCCAGGGTGGGCAGCGTCCAGCAGCACTCCAGAGACGCCAAGTCCCAGCACTTCACCTGAGAAAACACCAGTCAACCAACACTGCTGGTATAAGGAATTTCTTCTGAGTCATTCAGTTGCTCGAAAACCTAATCTGAACAAACTACAGGAAACAACCCCACAACACAGCAGTAGGAGGATACAGATGTTGACATCTGACACTAAGCAGTTCCTCGTACTTGGAAAGTCAAGCAGAACAAAATGAAAAGTGGACTGATGCTCATATTCA
>OMLB01038753.1:2565-19235 GCA_900302555.1 Myripristis jacobus | reverse complement strand
AATGTATTTATTTTTATTTTATTTTATTTATTTTACTATGTTTACTTAAAACTGGAAGGAAACTTTGATTTTACTGCCAAACCATGATGTAAAACATGGTCAGCTCATGTATGCACTGATAAATGACAGATCAAACAGGTCATACTTACTCTTACAAAATCATTAAAAGCACACGATTAATTGTAAAAGTAACAGTTTTTTTTTTAGGACAGAGTACCTTACTTTGACTTTGGCTGAGAAAATATATACACTTTTACCTGCTGAATGATGAAATTCAGATGGGGATTTTTTTTTTTACATAATCCAATAAAGTTGACATAATTTCATGTTACATAACATGTATGAACTGAAATTTCCCTGCACAATCATGCAAAATACTCAGCATAGCTGTTTATTTTGGACAGACATTTATTTATTTTGGGAGACATTTATAGGAATAGCAGGTACATGTTATGATTCAAGAACGCCCACTCTGAAAATCATAAAAAACGTTGATTTTCTGCAGTAAATAATGCCATGCAATTCAGTTTGGATTCTATATCATTTTAAAAGGCATCGCCTAATTGCTTCTGACATAATCATGATATTATTCCCGTATCAAAATCCGCAGAGACTACTATGTGCACCACGTGGTGAACTCGTTGGCTCAGTTTTCCACCAGCCTGTCTGAGTGTCTATCATTTTGTCAACTATTTGTGTGTCTTCTCCTCTCCTCCCATTTCCTATCTGTCCTCTCCTGCTCCCCAGAGTCCCACTATGATTTCCTCAGCATCATGTCATCTCTGTATCCTTATTGCATCGCAGCCTTGGCTGAGGCACAACACAGATTAGAGCAATACACACTGATCCAGCTCACCACGCTGCTAAGGCCGTCCAAAACAAGCTGCCACTTTATGAAGTTCATCAAGTAAATTTTTGTTTCCTGCCTCTAGGGAGGTTAGAGGTCACGGTCATCTACAGAACAGCATCAGAGAGAAGGAAGTACAGCAACAGTCGAAACTCTAATGCCAGCCAGTTCATATAAACCAAACCTTGATGCTGATTTTGAATGGAACTCTGTTGACCTTATGCGGTCCACCCATTTTTGCCATTGTGTGTGATTCTGGTTGTTGGACTTTATAGCAAAAATACTGGCTAACATAGATAACCCCAAAAGAACAAACAACACATTTATGGGAAAAAATTACAACCTCACTCATTGTCCTTGTAATTAAATTAACTGTAAATAGAGAAAAATAAGTGTTTTTTTGTTGTTGTTTTTTTAATGAAGAGAGGAACTGTTCTTACAGCTAACAAAAGTGCCAGGTGTGTAGAATAACAAATATATATGTAGGTAAAAGCAGGGAAATCACAATGACCCTGCACACTGTTTTCATTTGCATAATAACTTAACCAGCAACATCATCATCAGGCAAAACTGACACTCATGAAAATCATACAATAGATAGAATAAGGTCAAGGGGTGTGGGATAGTCAGAGAGGGCAACTTTTGAAGACACACCTGTGGCAGGTTATCCAGGTCCCAGTCCAGGTCACATGGTCTCGTTGGTACACCAAACCCTAATAAGCTCAAATAATATCTTATTAGAGGCTCTAATAATATCTCATTAGAGCCTATTAGGGTTTGGTGCATCAATGAGACCATGTGACCTGACCTGGAGCTGAACCAAACGGTGTGTCTTTGAGAGTGGCCCTCTCTGATTGACCCACACCCTTCTACCTTATTTTATTTATTATATGATTTTTGTGGTTGACTCACTTTTGCAAATCATTCTGATTTCCTTGCATTTTGCCCTGCTGGCAGGTGTGGCCCAAGGATGCCATAACTGTCCATCTGCCTGTCTGCCCATCTGTTTAACACTTAACTACAAAGCAAAATCTGCTGAAATATATGGGGGCGCGGGCCCACCATAACCCACCCCACCCCATGCTCAGGACAAGCCAAAGGGTCAAATTTGCAACCGAGACATAACGAAATGGAGCAAGTGGATTGCCATGATATTTGGTGAGTGCATTCATACTCCCCAAAAGAAGATTCTTCTTCATTGTGGTGACTGTATGACTTGTCCTCTAGCGCTACCCTCAGGTCAAACATTTCACTTATCTCTAAATCTCATGGATAGATTTCCGAGAAATTTGCTGGGCATCCTCACTGCCTCCCAGGGAGTGAACCCTATCAATTATAGCACTACCATCTGGCCAAAATGTCCAAACCCCGCTCTCCCACTACTTGCATTCTCCCAACATGCAGCAATCCAGTGAGGCATCAGTCATGGAGGGCCTGCACTTGTTTTGTTAAAATCCGATGGAGCTGGAAGGCTTAGATCTCTTGCTAGACACACAGGCAGCGTACATGTAGTCTAGAAACATACTTTTTTTAAACACTCAAAAAATTGAATTCCTTATTTCCACTGACCTCTCAGAACTACTAGCATTTTCGTGATATTGGGTCCGTGGACTACTAGGGGGCACTCAAGGCACACTGGTGGTTGAGAAACCCACTCTATGAGATGGCTAATAGGGATCAGCATCTTCTTGGACAACATCCCAGGGAGCCAGGAGGGGCTTAGAGTCTTGTACAAAGACAATGCTGGAGGCCAGAGGGTTGAACACAGGCAGTTTAGTTGAAGGAGATCATGGGTCCAGTACCACCCCTTTAAACAACTTCAAACAGAGGTTAGAATGCCTGAACAGGGACTTCATTCCTGGACCCTCATACTAAAAGTCTGATCCTCCACCATCTGAGCTATCCAGGCTCTTCACTGACCCAAACCAACCCAGCTCACATGGCTACACTGACCAAAATAGCCACAGATCCCAACAGCTCTGACTGAGTTTTAAAAGATAACCTGTGGGTGTATTGATAGGGAGGTTGATGTGAGTAACTGACCTCAGAGTGAGCCAGGCAACGCACTTCTCAGGTCCTCTTCAGCACCATGCAGGGAGAGAACAAGCACAATCAGAGGCAATATGCAACAAATAAAACAAACAAAATTTACTCTGGTCTTTAGGCCTCACCAAAGCAGGAACCTTTTCCCAGAGGAGCATCTTCAGATGATGCGTGATGCGTGATATATTTTTTATTCTTTCTGCAGCACCTTCTCGTTGAGGAAAGTCTTCACACAGTAGCTGGAATATGAGATGTCACATTGTAGCCCAGCCTGGTCTTAACCGCTTCCCAGACTCCTCGTCCCCTCCCTGTCGGTGCATTGTGTTCAGTCTTGGAGATGGGAGAAACTGCGGAGGGCCAGGTCCCACGGGGCCAGATAAATCAAAAAGGAGAGGGGGTGGGAATGCCAGTAACATCCATATCAAGCCAGGGCGGTCCATGTGGGCCCCTTCCTCAAGAACCCCTCCTCTCCATCCTCATTTTCCAGTGTTCTCTTAGGTAACTCTTATGTAACTTTTGTTTTTTCTGCCTTTTACAGACTGAGGCCACAAATGGGCAGCTTTTAATGATTAATATAACAATAAATAAATAGATTTTACATAACCAGTCTGGAGTAGTTCTCATTCAAGACAGCAAGCTTCTGCAGGTAGTGCTAGTGCTGATGTTTCCTCTCATCATTAGGTTCTGCCTCCTTTTCCTGGCTTTTTCCTTGTCCCATGTATACATTCACTCTTTCTCTTTTTGCTATACCTCCTTGTCTTTTGTCCACCTTCATCTTGTCTTTTTCTAAGCCCTACCAGTGAGTCTTAAACACTTGTCTAAGTCTAAATTAGCATCTCTGGAGGAAAACCTGACCAATTTTATGTAAAAGACAATATCAGAGGAAATTAGTTTATGTGTGACATCCATTCAATCTGATTGACGTCATTTCAAAACTGGAGATGACCCAAAAACTGCCATACTATCATACTAACACATGGAATAATGAGATTCTGCTCATATGTTCACATATGAATGAAAAATACTCTCTTCTCTCAGGTTCTTACTCCTTTCTCTCCCTTTCTCTCTCTATTATGTATAATCCTTCTAGTGATACAAGAGTATTTGCAATTATATCTCTCATTGCCTGGTTGCCCTATTGTCTGACCTTTGACCTCTGTACTGTTGTTATACTGTAATGCTGGTTATCTAGAAACTGAAACATGTTCTACTTGTGCACTCAGTTTAAGTCCCCTTGGCTAAGGAGGACAGCTAAATGTAAGATGTAAATCCATTTCTCCTGCGCTATGACTTAATAACCCATTGATACTGATTTTTTTCAATATACTGTACCATGCATTGCCTTGTAAAGTTTTTTTTTTTTTTAATGAAAGAGTAAGTTACATACTTACGTGCTTAGTGACTGAGTAACTTTGGTGCAGTCTATATACACACCAGAGAGTTTTTACAGCCATCCAGTCCATGTCGTGCAGAGTGAGCGCTTGTATATTTAACCCCTCTCCAAAAGTGTCCTGTTGCTGATTGGCAAGAAGGAAGTTCCACCCTCTATAGGAAGTCATGCTGTGTAACCCTGTCTGGAGGACTAACCCTGACCACTGAGAATACACACACACATATGCAGACAGAGATACACTGATATGTTAACCATATTCACTCACTCTTTTGAATTATCTCTGACAAATATTTAGTGATTACCAGTGGTGTGCTTCAAGGCTAAAGATCTAGACACACCAAAGTGACATCAAAGAGCTAGCATCGATAATGTTAGACTGTTTCGGCACCTCACGTCGCCTGTGTTGGGACCAAAAAGTTGCACTTGAACCACACATCCATGACTTAAGCACACCCTAAAGAGTACAGCCAGCACCCAGCTAGCAGGTAGGTTCTGCCTTGGTGTGAGAGGAAGTAAGTCTCCATACCAGCAGGTGGCAGTAGTCTGTATTTGTCTTTCAAAAAGGGAAACTGGAAAACCCAGGAATGCAGATGATTATCAAGTACGTTTGAAGGTAATAATTTCATACATTTTAAATTTATCTATTTTTTCACATATAGGCATGAAGGAAACAGTGAAAGATAAAAGATAATGTAATAATGTAATATAAAAGTCTGTGTGAGGGTGTGATATTTGAAAACCACACCCAAAAGACTTACAAAAGGTAGAAACAAATGAAATCAAATACAAAATCACCAATATGTTTTATATAACAGTATTTAAAGAATGCACTATAAAATTATTCTTAAAAAACAGGTGCATTACAGTTTTACAGCGTGAACAACAGTTACTAAGACTGCTCATTATTCCAAGTCAAATTCTTTGGACAGCATAGCATCTTTTGTCATATCAACAGTATTTTGAATTCTGCATTCTTTTATCTCACTTTTAAGTAAAAAAGGTGAATTAGTGTCTGTCACATTGTTTCATGAAAGCTGGTAGCTCTTCCCTGAAGGGGGAGTAACATTTTATTTGTTGTTCTACTCTTTGTTTCTATGTCCAAGACTTTTAGAGTGTTATTGTTGTGTAACAATGCAGCTTTTCCCATGATTTGTCCCTTTGGAAGGGAAACAGGAACACTCGAATTGAAAGGCAAAGCCACTAGCTGGCTTCATCGAGTACAGCTGAACAAGGAAATATGGGATATTAGTGTCAATTAATGGTTTGAGACCATCACGTAACCACGGGGTCACAGGTTCGGCCATTGTTTTCCCTATGAATTGATGAATGTGTCCCCAATGCAACAAATATCTTGACTGTCAACCAGTATGAAACCAAGTTAACAGTGTATCTTTGCTATGAGCTGGAAATGCACAGACCACAGTGAAAACAGGGCACATAAGGTCAGTAAGTTAAAGCTGTTATTTAGCCACGTCACTGCAGACAATGATTATTTATTTCTAAATGTGATTTAACTATCCTGCCACATTTGATCTAAGGAAATAATTTAGCCTACTGCCTTGCTGCTGGCTTGCTGGACACTTTAACTGTTGAGTTTCCTCTTACACATGAAGTTGAGCAGCTGGCATGTGTGGATGTTTAAGGCTCTGTGCAGGCAGTGCATTTTGTTTGCATGAAAAGGACATGTGTCAGAGATGACAACATAGCAAGCAGCTTCTCCATCTCATTATGCTTTTGTTTTTTCTCCCTGTGCAAAAGTAGAGGGGTTTTCTACTTGTTAGCATGCAAAAAGGTGCACTGCCAGCACACGAGAAGCATGTCTAAAATGCCAGAGCATGCTGTTCCATGGAAACAATGAAAAACAAGCAATGGCACTTCAGAACAAAGCATTGTCTGCAAGAAGCATTGTTTGCATGTAGTATTGTCTGCAGGTAGGCCATGGGTGGTGGGCGAGTGAATGTGCAGTTAAGGCTTTCTTATCACCACAAGAGGGAGCTTTTGGACTTGCACTGGAAAAAAAACGGTGAGCGCAGCGACAGTTTTGCCTTATGTTGTATCCTGCTTGTTTTTTCTTTCACTTTTCTGATGGGGAAAAAACACAGGGAATATTTGCACTGCCAATCCACTCCTTCTGCCATCAGCCACTGCAATAAACTGTGAGCCTTAGCTTCCTTTGCACTGGAAGAACAGCGCCCTCCTCCTGTTTTGTGCTGCAAAGCATTACAGCATATTGCTTTACGGCACATAATGTAAAATGCGGCACAGAGGCCAACAGAAGCTGCCAGTCCTCTAAGGGATGGTGTCTTTTGTTTTCAGTTATGATATAGTAATCTCTCCAGATGAATGCAGTAATAATTGATTGACATTGAAATGATACATATTGCACCTTTAAGTTGCTCTGGATAACAACATTCAGGTAAATGCCTGAATGTAAATGTGTGAAATGTATGTAAAAGGCAAGGTGTGTGTTATCATTACACTTCAACAGTGATGTGATTACATAACGCACATGATATGACCAGGCCAAGGCCCTGTGGTGAAATAAAGTTGGAAAGGCTGCCCCACACACACACACACACACACACACACACACACACACACACACACACACACACACACTCCAGCTCTAACAGGCCATCGTAAAGCTCTTCCTCCTCGTCTTTCAGTTCCATGCAGGCCAGGTTGGGTTTGGCTGCTCTACCCAGGAAACTTCCTGTTCCTTTGCAATTAGACACTTCCTCAGCTAATCAGTGAACAACGACCTTGAATGCATGCCCAGACCCTGACCTTTGACACCTTGGAGAGAGATGCATCGGTTGAACTGTCTGGCTGAGGAGGTGAAGTGCCAACGCAGCACACAGGCTCTGTGCTGGACCAGTACAATACAGGCCTTTTGGGTATATCCTACCAGTTGTTTTTTCCACAATAGCCACATGGATTTTAAATGTCTGAGCAGGAGCAGTAATTTTATCATTGTTCAAATTATGTTATTATTGTTTACTTCTTAGGCATTTGGCACTCCTGTGCAGTGACTTACAATGAGTTCAGGAGAATTTCATTACTTTAAAAGATTTAATTTCTATGCTTATTGCCAACTAGGGTTGACATGACCAATTCCCAAAGAACCATTCTGGTAAAAATGCTCTTAATGAGACAGGAATGTTTGAATGCTGTTTGAAAACTTTGACACAGATTACTGTCTTTGATCCTTGCCTGTCCTCACACTTTATCCCTGCCGACCACCTTAAACAATCCGCCAGTGAGCCGGCCAAGTCACTTTTCCTCCTGACTAGCCTAACGTCACCTGGAACTTAACTTAGTGAGTCACTTCCTGATGAATTACAAACTTGATCCATTTTGTAAGTGAGAGAACAAGTTTTAAATTAAAAGTCTAACTCTGCCCTAAGTGTCTCTATTGAATACATCACACTCTGCCTCATTCTGTATATGAAACAGCATTGAAAACAGGCAGTGAGACATATAGTATTTGTGGGGAAAATCTTTTTGCCAATAACCTTGGCAGGTAATTTTTTAAATATATATATAGTTTTTTTTCTATACAGTTCCCAATGGACACTACAGAATGCACAACAGATGGTAAACTATACAGAACAAATACAGTCAGTATCCTACAGTTGTATGAACGTACTCCCTAATGTTCCCTAATGTTTCCCTAGTGTCACATTTCATAATTTGTGATTATTTCCCTCTTTTTCTCTGAAAGTTGTACTGCTGTTGTATTGCACACCCTCGTGCTATGGTTTGTGTTCATACATTATGTAAATACATTTGTACATGGCATAAACTAATGTTGAAATGATTGATTGCAATATGTTTGAATACACCCGATTAATTCTATTATTGTTTATATCCAGTACTTTGCATTGGATTCTTTTTCTGTTTTGCTGCTGAGATGTCATGAATACCCCATGGAGATTGTAATAGATTCATCATGTCTTTTCTTCCACAGTATGGTTGTAGCGTGAAAGGGAAATGCAATAACCAGCAATGCATAAGTCCAGTTTATCATGAGAAGGAGACAGAGCTCAGAGAGAAGAGGGAGAGTCATAGGATGGCGAGGTTTGGCCTCCCCAGCCAGCACATTGACTGAGATGGAGAACACCTAACATCCTGGAGGGGAAACTATGTGATGTGGCTCCAGCCCAGGGTTTTACGATCAGGCACGGCTGCCCTGCGTGAGGTCAGGGTCCTGTTAATAAGTCCACAGGGTGACACTCCCTTGTCCAGAGCCGTTTCCTCTCCTTGACTTTGTGTTGATGAAGGAAGAGAGTTTCTGAGAAGCTTCAACTTGTTTTTCAGCCACACTCATCATGGAGACATTTTTAAAGGGGCGTTATTACAGGAGCTCATATCCGCCTGTGTTAAACAGATATATGAGCAAAGATTTTTAGACTAAATCCAATCAACATGTCACAAGTGGACTTAATGGTCCTGATTGGCTCCCATTAATAATCACTAGTTGAAATCCCAGTCTTGCACAAAATTGCTTTGCTCAGCAGTTGCACCCAACATAGCAAGCGGAGAGATAATGGACAATATTCTGTGCTACAAAACACATTGTGTATGAATGTGTATCGATGTATGAAATGAGCTTAACCCTTTCACGCATAGCGGTCACTACAGTGGCCAGCTTAAAAGACAGTTTAAAAGTAATTTTCTCCTAAATGCAATGGTTTCTATGGCGGAATTGCATATCAGCTGTTAGAGTGCTCTCTGCTGCTCCCCTACATTGAGGTTTATGCAGAGACTGTCAGTTCTTGTTGCTGATAACATATTAATACTAGTAGAATGACATGGTAATACCAGTCCTGCATCCTGAAATAAGTATGGAGACTCACAGAAATATTCATGCCCTAAGAAGTGTAAAAACACATGAGAAAAAAATCTGGACACAGGCTTTAATGGTGCAGGCATGAAAGGGTTAAGACTGAAAGGATACAGAGGCTAACTCCTCCTCCTCAGTTTGGGTGAACATTCCCTTAGGAAAAGAAACTATGTGTTAAATTTTACTCACGCAATGCCATTTGTATGGATTAGGGTTAGGGTTAGGGCTAGGGTTAGGGTTAGGGTTAGGGTTAGGGTTAGTTTTGGGTTTGGAGTGTGTTGTGAGTGTGATGTGGCCTGTAACCCATCAGTCAAACAACCATTCAGAGAAACCAGGGTTTTCAAATATCAGTGCTGTACCATTCTCAGACTGTTTGTTCCTCATATGTTTTTTTTGTCTGTCATTTTACTCAGTTTGAATTTACAAGCGTATTTTTGGATTAAAACCCGCTGCATTTTGCAAGTACTGTATATCATCATGCACATCAATTCAGGCATGTAAAAATGATAGATATGTCCACTAGGTGTCCTACTTGCTGTGCAGATAACATTCATGAGCGGTGAAATGAAAGACCCCCTTCTCTGAGCAACAGGTATGTGTTTGCCCTGGGCCTGGGTTGTTAGAGGCCTCATCTAAATGGGATTTTGGGGACTGGATTGGATCAGGAACCAAAACTGGAACAAAAATATGGCAAAGCAGTTTCTAACACAATGTTTAGGAAGAAGCTACAAAATCTGTGTTTTATCATGACTGTGATATAAATTACAGTATACTATACTTTACTATAGAATCAACAGATACTTAAGTAAAAGTGAAATTACTGACTTCAAATAAATACGTTAAATACACAAAGAAACCTATCCAGTTTTAATACAAGAATATAGAATTGTGTACCTAAAAATGAAAACTGCAAAATTTCTCCAGTTTATGTTGTGATCCATGGTCTTTTTTGTTTGTTTGTTATTTTTTGTTTTCATCACAGTTCTTCACATACTTTTTTAAGCAAAAGGCAAACACATTGCAACACATTATTAATGTTCGACATTCAACTCAACTTATTAATAATTACATTTATCTTAACAACCAGCTTTTGGCAAAATCCCTTTTCAGCTTTTTTCACCTGAGAGGTGCTACTGCAGGAAATATCAGACCAGACCAAACCAGAAGATGGCAGCAAACTACATCACTCAACATTAAACAAATCTGCCCTCAGTGTAAGAAAAGGACACCCTCCCAGCACACACACATACACACACACACACACACACACACACACACACACACACACACAGTCCCTCTCTCTCTCTCTCCATCACCATGTCCACTGTTGAACATGCTTGTCTCCTCCCAGATGCTGCAGCTGCAACTCTCACATCACCTCTTTCCTGCAGCTGGCAGCTGAATGACAGGGATATTGAATTAGAAGTTTGTTTGTTTGGGTTTGTTTTTTTTTACTTGACTAATATGCATCTTCTTGCTTTTATTCTAACCTCACTAGGAGTTATTTTTGGTGCAGGGACACGGGCCGGCTGTCCCTCTCTCTGTCGATGTGAGGTTGATGGGAGCCTTTGGCGTGTTAGCTGTGTGGATGCCGGTCTCAGTGTCATTCCCTCCAACCTCAGTGGCCTCACCTCATATCTGTAAGTAAAAGAGCCTATTCAAGGACACTTACACTTCCAGTTATTTGACTGAAATGTTTTTTATAGGATACTAAAATGTAAATATTGTGTTTTCATGTTTGAGGGATTTTTATGCATGTTGTAATTCACCTGTAAAGAAGGATTTCCCATACGGGACAATAAAGTTCAACTTAATTAAGCTGAAAATGTATAAGCGGAAATACATCTCAAAATATGCCCATTAAATAAATGGTCCATGTATATGCAGAGTACACTTTTTAAAATAGATTTTGAATAGCCAGATATACTTGAAAATATTTTCAACAGCACATAAGTAGAGAAGTATGTTTCCAGTGTCCAAAAATATGAATAATGACAATGAATGACTGAATTTTGAGTGAATGTCATACAGGTCTTTATGTGAAATGTGTTGTTTGAGTCCATCTTAGTGTTTTCTTCTTAGTGCTCATTAAGTTGGGAACAGTCGGTGTGAACAATATTTTTAGGGAAACATAATAATCCTGTCAGAGTGCAGCTGTTGCTCTTTGGAGTGTTAAAAAAGTGCAAGAAAACCATGCCATTAATCTTTATTTAACCGAGAAAGTCAATTAAGAAAAAAAATCTCCATGGTGAAGGTGATTCAAGGTGATGGAAAGAGACAAAGGGCCTCTTGTAAATACTTTCAGCAAACAGGAAAACAACACCAGCAGTGCAGACGCCACTAAAAACAAGTAAATCATGCAACAACAACAACAAAAAAAAAACCTGCAGTGGTGCCAATATAGAAAATAGTGTCATCAGTTTTTCTGAGGAACTAGTGAAGATGTCAGTGAAGATGTCTGTGATAGTGTCATTTGCTGCTCATGCACATCATCTGGAGCAACAAACTGGATGTGTACGATTTGCCACACAGTTATCAATTATTAAAAGTTTACAATCCAAGTAAAAATGCCAAAGCTCTAATTTTTTGGGTGGAACGTTACAGTTCAAGGACAGGAAATTGTATTTATTGGCTAAAAAGAAAACCAAGAAAAAATCATCCAAATATGCACAAGCGTGAACTGTGGAAACATGACTGACCAGTGCAACCAATAAGTATAAGTATGGCATATACTGACAGAGCAATAGAGTGTATTGCACTGACCTAAAGTTGTTCATTATTGTCTTAAAATTTAAACCAAGTTCAATTTCAATTAGTTTTGTTCAAAACGAAGTTAATATCAGTAAACTGTATCAGCCATGGTCTATAACAAGATAAGCATGAGGTGATGAATAAATGAACAAATGTTCATCATGGTATGTCAGCATAAGCCTTTGATGCCTTTTCAGGATGAATGACAGGCATGTTGGTTGTATAAAAACAATTTTGCCTTTTCATCCATATTTTATTTCCTTCAGTAGCTTTTCCTATTTCTGCAAGAAAAAAGTCAGTCTATTAATCAGCTTTAGAGACTTTCTGAGATTTCTGTGGTAAGAAAAAGATCTTTCTTTAGTTTATATATATATATGTGTTAATTCTTTTCATCTATCTATCTATCTATCTATCTATCTATCTATCTATCTATCTATCTATCTGTCTGTCTGTCTGTCTGTCTGTCTGTCTGTCTGTCTGTCTGTCTACCTATCTATCTATCTGTCTGTTAACATAAAAGTCACTTTCCATTTCTATTAATGCTGTTGTTAAGCAGCCTTTTCCTTATTTTTGCGCAGACATACCAAATACATTTTCTTGTACATTTGTCATACCAGAACTGTTAGAAGTGCTGTAGAATGATTTAAAATGCATGATTTGGAAGTGAAAAACATCAACATGAAAGTGCAGGATTTAAAAACCGACAAAACTCCTTGAGGATATACAAATACCACTGGTTTTCTGTACAGTCCAGATCAGAAAATTTTCATTTTTGTCACCTGTAATTCCTCTGTGGTGGAAGTGGAAAAATTAAAATGACATATTTAACAACATTACAAAGTAATATGAAACCTGTAAAATAAAGCAAAACAAACATATGAACTTAAACTTTGCCTGAAGTGAACAAACGATGCCTGGTTCCTGTGGCTCGTCCTCGGGGTCGGGCAGGGCTGGGCCGCAGCGGGGCAGGGAGGGGTTAACCCAGCTGCGATCCAGTGCTAGGATCTGCTTTGCTTCACGACACCTTGCTAATCTCCAAGCCAGCAATGAATGTTAAGGAGCACTGAATGTAACTCAGCTTTGATCAACGTCCCGCCACCGCTCCTTTACTGCTGGCGAGGATTTATCAGCCCAACAAGAGGGACAAATCCCTCCGAACAGTTTACATCAAGTTTCACAGTGACGTGACCGTCCAGGCTGTTTGTGTGTGTGGAGAGTGATATGTAAAACATCTATCAGCAGGCTGTGGGCCGTGGCCTGTGCTGCATGGTGCATGGTCCTTGAATTCATTCTGGCATCTTTTCAATGCACAGGTCTGATGAAGGATGCACCCAAATGAGGTCCCACTGTCCTGATATGTCTTTGCATGTTACACAGTATGATATAGTTTTGTGAAATAAACACAAACTGTCAAATGCAGATTAGGTGCTGTGGATAAGAAGAACATTAAGATTTTCCCTTCATTACAAACTGGATTATGTGACAATAGCATATTCACGCTTGATTTAGCATGCTTCATTCACTGAGTGAAGCCACAACTTTAATCGCTCAAAATAACAATTCTGCTGAAAACATAGAAGATGACTTAAATACTTGGTTGATACCACTTTTACAAAACTTGATATATATTTAACATTGAAGGAACAGTTCACCCAAAAGTAAAAATTTGTGTACTTGCCAGCTGAAACACAGATGGAAGGCCTCTGTCTATCAAAGACATGGGGAGGCAACCAGCACAACGTCCTCTAGCACAGCTTCTTACCTAATTTCAATTTTTAAAAAATCTGATTCTGATTTTGATTCTTAAAAGCTGTCTCCAAAACAGCTTAAGACAATGAGAAACACTTTTTAGAGCTGCAAAAAGGACTAAAATGACAGCAAAATGACTCCATCCAGATCATCCAGCAAGTTCACAGAAGCTAAATGATCACATTTTGAGAGGAAAATATCTGCATTTACACTGTTACTTCTAAATCTTCTATATCTTCACTATACTCTTTGATAGTAAATAGTTCATGCACACCCCAACCCAAATATGTGCTTGACAAATATAACCTTCTCCGTACAGGGAGCAATTTTTTGGCTTCAGAGGACTGGGCTCATGCTGCATAAGCTATATAATTTTGTTGACATTTTTTGCCCTTTTAATATAAAAAGCTGTACTCAACAAATTCAGTTGTTTTGGAAGAAGTTACAATGAAGTTGTGCCAGCCACCTCCCTGTGTGTTGCGTGGGCAAAGGCATTTTAACTGTGTTTCAACAGGCATGACAAAATTTCAGTTTTGTGTGAACTGTTCCTTTAATGAATGAACTCCATGTATTTATTTTGCTTTTATTTTTTCAGACAGGCATTTTATGTTTTGGAAATTTACTCTTTGACAGATCTTCATTTCTGTTTGCCTCCCCTTAGCTTCTCTTTGTGATGATGAATGGTTGTTGGATGCATTTTTCTCTCGCCTCCCTCAACATCAGTCAGTAGGACCAGAGTTATGATTTCATACCAGTGCTGCTCTCTACCTGTAGTGGCCCCACTGTCATTATGCTACAGTATCAGCAGGCTTTGGGCACCTCACCAGCACATCTGTACTGAACCCAAACTGAATCATGGAGTCAGTCAACCAAACAGAAAAAAGTAAAAAAAACAAAAACAAAAAAACCATCATGCTGTGTCAGTGTGAGTGCGGCTTGGTGCACTTGTGCAGTGGGGAAAAAAAAGACATAAATTTGTGGCAGTAATTGGATTGTGGGTGTGCATGTTACTAACTCACTCTGTTGCTATCTGGCTTTGCAGAGATCTGAGCATGAACAAAGTCTCCCGGCTGCCTGACTACGCCTTCAGAAATCTCCATGCCCTCCAAGAGCTGTGAGTAAGGCCAGCTTCTCCAAATTACCTCTTGTCTGGGAGCATTTACATTCATGTTTTAGGCATTTGGATGATGCCTTTACCCAGAGCAACCTATAATTGGTTAGTAAGAAGGGATTCTGTTGGAAAGGACACACTGGCTCTTCTAGAACCGGTGACACCCGTAAAGTATCCTGGGAATCATGATGATATGGCTTTGACAGATTTTTTTTAAGGTTTTAAATTGCTTCAATTTCCATATTGCTCTCTGTAATTAAGACCGTATTCGAGATTCACATATATGCCTCTCTTCAGAGCATTCACTGCAGGGCAGCCAGGAGTGGCGTCAGTGTCCTGCTACACATCAACATTTGCAGTATGTCTTCCAGTGCTGTTTTTTCAGTGAAAATTACTTAGAGTTCACAAAGGCTGAATAAATAGACGAATAGATGATATAAACTACTTTTTTAAATGCCAGTGTGTTGATTTTTCAGCCCAGTTGCAAGAATAAAATATTGAGGCTTACCTTTACTGTGGTGTTCTTCGCTCATTATACTATGGCATGTCCATAGGAACTCAAGGTGGTGGGTGACTGTATACAGCTAAAAATCACTGCACAGCCACTGAATATGTAGTAACTGAACTGAAATAATGACAAACATATACCTGCTGCGCGAGCTACATTGAGATATTTTTGCTTACTTTGTAATATTTCTGAACCTACAGACTAGAAAAAAAGACCTGGTATCACTGAACATAATGTATGCTGCAGTGAATGATCTTACTGGGGTCATGTGGATGATTCATGGTGTCCTCAAGTTCACTAAAGGGCCAGTCTACCAAAAACCTTCCTTTGACTTGAAAAATCACTCAACCATGAAGCTAAATGCCTCTCTCTCGCCACATTATTGCCCTTGCGATGCCCTCATGGCTCCAAATAGTACTGGCTCCTGTGTCAGGGAGGGAACTGTGGGATTCATTTCGAGGGCCAGCCTGTAAATACGAGCAGAGAGAAAAACAAATCAAACCAAACCACCAGAGCAGATGAAGAACACTGAGGGATCAATTTGCTTCAATAGATGAACTAACAGATCGGGGACAGTGCCAGATGCACTAAACATGTTAAAATTAAACTCCGTCTCCTAGCCTGTGTTCTGTTATATGGATTCAGGATATTGAAAAGTGGCAACAGCAGCAGCAGGTTATTAGTTACGAAGCAGTTCTAACTTGTAATTGTGCTCCGCTGGCTTTCTCCTGACTAGCACTCAGTTTAATTCGGTGGGCATTCACAACAGCTGAACGGACTCATATGGAGCAGATGTGTTTATGCAATCAAGAGCAGTGGTTACACCATGGAACATGAATTGGAGAAAAATGGACTTTCCCATTCAAATCAATGTAGCAGGATGGTCAGGGCGGCCGCCATTTTTATTTGAAACGTTGCCCCTGTAAAGAACTATGGCTGCCGTAGCGGGCTGAGTTCCGCATTCCAGTTTGGCGGAAACTATAAGCGTTTATTCGCTACTTTCAGCGAGAAGACACAGCACAACATCTCTTCTCACTCCTCAAGAGAGTGTGACAGACTTTACTGCCCTATATGTGCGCTGCCGCTGTAGCAAGTAACCACAATCACCGTTTTATTTTGAACCAGCCATATGAGCCATATGACCACAGCAAGCAGCTCCTCTGACTCCATTCAGGTTGTGTGGGTTACACACAGGAGCACAATGGCAAACACATAAAACCACTCACACTCTAGTTCTAAGTCTAGTTCTAAGTCTTTATGTCCACTGTGTTTATGTTTTCTTTTGCTTTTGTTAAAGTCCATTAATTCTGTTTCCTGTTTGTCCTCCCTCTGCAGCCGGCTGGCAGGAAACGGCTTGACCGACCTTCCCAGAGACATTTTTGCAGGACTTGTCAATTTGAGAGTTTTGTATGTGACATTTTT
>OMLB01038743.1:12301-23641 GCA_900302555.1 Myripristis jacobus | reverse complement strand
GCTGACATGTGAAATGTGATAGCAGCATTCATCAGGTAGAATGGACCCCCATCATACTCTTGAGCACTTCGAGCTCACTTTGTGCTTACAACATTTAGGGTCAGTGTGACCTGTCATTGTTTATGTGCCCATTTGTGTGTGAGTGTGTATATGCCCTTACAAACATATGCAGTTGCAGAGACTGCATATGCAGTCATGCTCTCAGTTTATTGTGACCTGGTCGCTTTGTCATGTAAAAACCAGCATGGATCACAGTGACCTGCTGAGGGCTGACTGTACCTGAGCTGATAGAGGGAGAGAGGCTGGGCCATCAATCATCTTTAAGGGCTCTCCTCTAAAGAAGAAGCCAGGAGTGTTGGTAGTGAATGACTGAGTCTAGAGTAAGGGTAGAACGATAACTGGTCTTACTGCAAACCGTGATAAAATATCTATATGACAGTTTAGTCACCCTTTTTGCAATACATTTTATCTAACGTTAACTGAAGGCTCCATCAACCAGTGCGTTACTCTTATTCTCCTTTGTTAATTTGTTAATATCTTAATATTAAAGAAGGTTTTCAGTTAACATTGCCTATTCTTTATCTCATTCTTATGCGCTGTATGCTTGCACATTTCAGATGACACATGAGCTTGTTAGCTATATTTTTACTTATCCACCAAACTGACATCATTTCCTGCCTTTAAAGCTGCCGTCAACATTATTGTAAACATGTTCCAGTTGGTGAAGCACTATTGTTTTGCGTTTTCGTAAGAATCCATCTCTAATTATGTAAAATGTACACTTGTGTATTTCATATGTTTACAAATGGCATCAGTTGTGTTATTTTAAAGCAAACAATTTGTGTGACGCTTCAGTTGACACAGTCTGCGTGGATACGTGCCATGCAGTGCAGATTGTGTATACTCAACCATTCACCCCAGTCAGCACAAATTGTGCACATTTTAACAGAATCCACTGAAAAATCTTACATTTGCTAAATGTTTAAAAGAGCTCTAGTTATGGATGAGCTAAAATGTTAGGGTTAGGGTTAGGGTTAGAAGTCTAGACTACAATTTCTGAGATATATTACAAAAAGTGCACACAATTATGTTCACATATGAACTTCTCTCATCTATGTGCTTGATGTTAACAGCTGTTTATGCATTACTTATAAATGTAGCAGTTTGTTTATTTCTTGGTCTAAAACTGGGCTGTACATAGCCAGAAAGAACCACAGCTATAAAGCTAAAGCATAGATGCAACATTTTGACTTCTAGTACTCAGTGGGTTTGGTCGAGATAATTGTTATTTTGAATTTTCATATTGTCCCATCTCTAGTCCAGGGTGAGGCAGCGCATATGGATGAATTACGACAACTGTGGCGTTCTTTCTCATGTAATATGGTCTGAGCAGCACTAACCTGCTGAGGAAGCCGGGGAAGGGCAGGCGGACAGGATAGCCGTAGCGGATCATGCGCACCATCTCCAGCACCCCGATGTACTGCAGCTGGGTCGACACATGGAAGCTGTCAAAGCTGTCTGGCTGACCGGCGGTGTTGGGGCGCACACACTCCACAAAGTGGGGAGTGCAGGCCTGCAGCTTACTGATGACCTCTGACAGAGAGTTCTGCAGGGAAGGAAAGAGGGAGAGGAAAGGTATTACTAGCACACACACAGTTTTTTACTAGAACATACACAGTTCAGATAAATAATACTGAGGTCAAGAGCCATTGTTAGCGTTAGGGTTGGACATGGGACATTTAGTTTTGCTACTGTGCATGCGAAGGCCTTGTGCTGCACAGTAGGAAGAAAGCAAGGCAACAGGTACAGTGCCTTCCTTTTGATGTGGTCGTCAAGCCACCGTGACCAGAGTGAGACCACGTCGTATGTTTAACAAAGTGGTCTGATTTTTCGGGGTGTGTGCGTTGCCTATGGAGGGAGCAAAAGACACAAAGAGCTCTCTTTACTCCCTGGAAGGGTGTGTGAGTGTGAGCATGCTTTTCTTTGCAGAAACATTACATTCACAGATACTCTGTAAGTATAAACACACTTGCAACATTTCCATCTGTGTTTCTCACCACTCCTTAAATTGACGTCACTCTATGCTTTGCATTCCCGTAAGTACAATGCTCAACACCTTGCCTCCTAACGTCAGCTGTTTACACTACCTAACATTCAGCCCCTCCACACACACACACATACGCGCGCGCAGATGCACACACTGGCACATGCGCATGGCACACAGTGGCTGTTGTTCATTGTTCATTCATTCATGTGGAGAGCTTTATGCTTGGATTGGTACAGCATCATTCTTCAGCCCACTCGCTCTCCTTCCCTGCCATTCCCTGAGGGACCCATCGACCACAGGCCCACAGCTCTGATGCTGCAACACACTGGCTTCATTCAAACCAATGCCACCACTGCTCTGAGCTGCACTTCAGCCTCCTTACGTCACTAGCACACATCAAACCACTCTGCGGTGAGGCTGCTGGCGCATGTTCCTGAGTGCCTTTGCACATTTGCTGCGAGAGGAAATCTTCTATAAATGAATATTATTGTTACTTTGTATAGTTATGAATTCACCACGGTCTATTCTCAAAAGGTCTCGCGGCAGCATTGTTGTCAAGGCTGGCTGAATGAGGACAGTGTTCAGTTTTACGAAGCTTATGTTCGGTGGGGGGGATTCTGTGAACTACACTGATGGCCTGAGCTGGAATCTCATGTCATCAGCATTAGCCAACAATTTTAATGAATTAACACATTACCCGGGGCTTCTCTAAGAATTCCCCATGACATTGACTTTGACATTTTTACAGGAATTTTACAGGAAAAGAGAGTCACTAACTATGCATCAAAATGACACTGGCAAAATGAACAGAATGTTTAATTTTGTCCATCCTTAATGCTGCTAATTACAGCCTTTTCCAAGATGCTAGATCTGGCAAAGCTGGATACATCTGTTACTCTTACCTGCAATGCAGATGCAGATGACATTCATTTAAATCAGCACTCTAAAAAGTATTTATGGCTTTGGTTTCCTCACCAGTTTCTTCTCTATTATACTTGAAAGCAAAGTATAACTTGCTTTTTTTTTAAGCTGGAAGCATTAGTGAGTAGATGCAGTGACTAGGCTTTAACCAAAGCATGTACAATAACAGTCTATACAAAATTAATCACTGATACACTAATTATGAAAAAAGTGACACATGACTCAGTCTTGCAAGATGTAGAGAAGTGCTGAGAGCAGTGGGCAGCAGTTCTCACCCTCAGCTGGACAGCCAATGTGATGGGACCACACCTCTCCAGCCGCTGCAGGAAGGAGCTCACCCCCTTCTTCTTCAGGATCTGACGAGGGAAAGAGAAAAACGAGGGAACAATAGAAATCAGCACATCTAGCATATTGCAAATGGGCAGAAGGGAATATGGAATCATTATAACGTAATCATCACAAATTAGCATCAAACGAGGCTATGTGGCTTTGACTGGTGATCAAAATGTGATAATTAAAAATCCCTTTGTCTTTGCTGTGGTGTAGGACATTTGTGATATGCACTCAACAGTCCCATTAAGCCATTTCTCTATCAGTCACAATTACTGTGCTGAATGGCCCAACTCTGCCTGTGCTATTTCCTGTCTCCTGTAATATTCTGTAATGTTGCCTCACGTTACGTTATAAGGCTGCTGGAACAAATGAAGGGAGGTGGAGGGGATCTTATGTAAGCTTCTGCTCTAGATGGCTAATGAGCCACAGAGACAGGGGGCAGCACCCCCCAGGAGCTTACACAACCAGCACCAGCACCACACACACACACACACACACACACCAATACATTGCATTTCCAAAACATACATCAGGTAGAGTGGAGAGAGAGAGGGAGACCGTGAGAGAGGAAGAGATAGCAAGGGAGAGAGGGAGAGACTGAATGCTGAATACAAGCAGGGTAAAGAGAAATAGGGAGGAACCAGTGAAAGTTATGAAATTTCTCCATTGTGGAACACAATGTTTTCATCACGAGGTGTGTGGTTTGTGTATTTATGATCAAATGTCATGAGAAAACTGTATAATTACTGTCATGACATGGCTGTTTGTGTGTGTGTGTGTGTGTGTGCGCACATGCACATGTATGGGGTTTATATCTATTGGCAAGGCCGGACAAACAAATCAAATTCCCAGAGGTTTATATATAGCACTATGGTGGGAAGTAGCCCAAATTGGACTGTTGTTTTTACAAATATACTCTCCCTGTTTTTCCATTGATCAGCTCAGCAGGCAGTTTTCCAATTGGAACACCAAGCTTCTATGTCACAAAACCCGACATTTTTCTTGCCACTCCCCATTTCCCACAGTTCAAATCTGGATTTCATAATCTTCCACTTTGTTTGAGCAGTGCATTTGAGGAAACCATTGTACTGGTAGCCTATATCACAAATGTCTAACTCTAAGCTGGATGACCAAACAAATCTAAAGTGAAAATTCAATCAAAAAGACTACTTACACGCTCTCTCTAGTTTGAGATATATAAATACATCTTCCCATGCTGTTTCTGCACATTCTGCTCATTTTGCCTCTTCTGCGAGTTCACTTTTTAACCAGTCCATCCATATTATGAAACAATCAACAAGCTGCTGACAGAATTTAAAGTCAGAAGGAGATCTAACTACAAGAATGAGGCCTGTCCACCCCACCTTTACACCTTCTTTACCCTACCACCAGTGTCTGGACTCTTCAGTGGTTTCTGTCTTAGAATAAAACTTATGGCCATTAATCTTCACTCCTCAATCTTTTATGACTGAAATATAATCCATAACTGGAAAACTAACATGGATTTCAATATTAAGTGATTTGGATGTGTTTGGGGCACAATACATAGTTGGACAGAGCTAAATGCTTTGCGATGCACAATATGATCGTGGTCATGTGTGGCTAGGGTAAAGCACTGCATGTTTCACCACCGGGCTGTGGCCACCATACTGTACCTTGCTGAGATCGTGGTACCTCCGCTGCTGGCGAGGGGCAGCATTAGCTGTGCCAGTGGAGGCTGAAGGCATCCTGTGGAGCAGCAAGGCAGCTTTAGGCCCCCTCAGCCCGAGGCGGCCCTGGGCTGCTGGCACCAAAGAACCGGTCTGAGTCAGCTTGGACTGGAAGAGCTGCTGCAGGAGAACACTCTCACTGGCTGCCGGGGATAATGCGCGTACACACATAGAGGGAGGAAAATAAGAGTGAAAAGGAGGAACAGCATTGGTGGAAACAAGGGGGTGGAGGACGATAAAGGGAGCGGGGATAGAAAGCAAGAAAGAAAGAGAGAAAGAAAGAAAGAAAGAAAGAAAGAAAGAAGAGAATAACAGAGAGAAGGATGGGGAGGGATGGAAAGAAGCGCTGGGTGAGTGTGTGGGGGGGACTGGGCTGCATGTAAACAATCAGTCAGTCCACAGGAGTGGGCAGAGCGCACCACTCGACAACACGTGGAGCGGCCCACAACAACAATGAGCTCATTCAGAGAGCCAAACAACATGTGTGTGAATGTGGGTGTGTGGGTGGATGCAGGCTCTCCTCTGACATGCTGAGAGAGAGAGAGAGGGAGCGAGAGAGCAAGAGGAAGAAGGCAGGTAGGCAGACTGAGCAAGGAAAAACAAACATGAGACCTAGACTCATTTTAAGGCTTAATTACTCACGGCTCCAGGGGTAATTGTCTTTTCATTTAAAGCAATCATTGCCTCCACCTGACTACATCCCTACATAGATCCCTCTGCTTTCCTCAAATGACCTCTTCTAGCCAGGCAACCTTTAACCTAGAGAGAAGGAGTCAGATCCACACGGGGAAACCACATTCCATCTGTTCTGGTTACCCATTGACTACTGAGTACGTGAAATATTTTGTGTTTTTACCCTTGTATGCTTGTGTCTGTATTAATGCACACATATGCTTGGGGTAACTGAACGATGCCTTGGCACGCGTGCTGATGAAAGGGAGTGAGGCATCGAGTCAGTCAGACAGAGGGACAGCAGCCAAGTGTGAGTGAAGGGCTAGCCTTTAGAAGATTAGCCTCATCATGGAAATTATGGCAATTAGGTTGCTGGACGCAAGGCTAGCCTGGCACTTGCACAACGACTGCCTGTGTCCTGCTAAGCACAACACCCCACATCTGGCACCCTCTATAGACAATACACACACTGATGGTGCTGTCTGTTGCGAATGGGCTGAAAATGCACACATGCTAGTTAGTTTAGACACGAGCTTGTCTGTGTGCTCGTATGCCCCAGTGTGCATATACATGTGTTATACATTGGAACAATACTTACATTTCATAGTAAACAAGAGATTCTGAGGGAGGGAGTCTTTGTTTCTTGTAAGTGATCCTGTAAGGTCATATGAAATCTAGTGGGAAACAAACAAGACATGGACATTCACTTATAGTTGTACATTATGGTACGGTATGTAACTTGAAATATTCATGAATACCCATCTATTCACACTGACCTATGTATGCCCTGTAGTAATGGATAGAAGGGTACTATCACAGTCATCTTCTTTGGTACATACATGGTAATGCATTATGTTATTATGGAAATGAGAAAACTCAGTATTTAACTTTACTGCCACTGGAACGTATAGTGAAATAAAACCTCTGCCATGGCAAAACACGGCAGCTCAGAGACTCATGCACTGTAGCTCCTCTCATCTTAAAGGCTCAATCTGCAATTTGTGCAACACCTGAACAGTCACAAAACCAGGAGTGAGCATGAGAATTGTACTGTCCTTTCTAACCATGCTAGTAGCATGCATCTGTCATTCACTGAGATACCAGTGTCAGTCCAGTATCCCACTGGGCTTCAATGGTGACATGAGACAGACAAAAGGCTATTTTGAGGTGTGGAGCAACTACAAGGTTCACGTGCCCAACAGTGACAATCTTGAATGAACAAATAAATAAATAAATAAATGAGAAAGTAAATAAATAAGTAAATAACTAAGTAACTATGTGCGTATTTCTACATATTGATGTGATACACACCAGTGATTTTCAATCATGTGCCACTGAGACCCAGGAGTATACAGGTTTTCATTCTAACCAACACCACGCCATCTCATATTTTACTAATTCATTTCTCCTCTATGATTTACGGTGTATTAATTAGTGAAAGCGGGTGCTGTGTTTGGCTGGAATGAACACATACGGTTGGGGACTCCTGGTATAGACAGACCTGTTGGGCATAGTGGCAAACAGTGAAGGCTGGGCCCTGGTCTTTGGGTGGGGGATTTCCATTGCCATCCTTCGTGGTAAGGGAGAGGCTGTGAGTCGGGAGAGAGTCCAGCTGGGCCGACAGCCTCTTGTACAGGGTCTGCTCTGCCGGCCGTAGGCTCTGGCTCTCTTCATCTACCACACACAGCAGTCCCTGAGGCTTCTGCAGGATGAGACGTTAGACACTAACATGTTATGGTGCTTCAGTGGTTGAAAGTCCTTGAAAAAAGAGAGATATATATTATTTTTTATGACACTTGGTTGATGTGCAAAGGAGAAATTCTCTTTTAGTTTGCCCATTCCACAGGAAGGCCAGCGCACAAGCTCAGCCACACAACAGGCAGCCTTGAAGCTGGTAGATATTCAGCATCTTGCTCAAGGACCCTACAGCAAGACGGATGCATGATGTCACAAGTGCCTGAGCCTCAGTTTTACAATTCCCACTCACTGGGCAAACCTGCTGTCCAAATAATGTGCTGTAGCCTTAAAATTTAATTACAACAACAATAGATCCAAAACAAAGTTAACATAAGTTTATACAGTTAAACCATTTGATCTCTTGAGTTTTATTGACACTGTGAAAACCCCCTCTGTGACATTCCACGAATATTGATATGTCCTCTGGTTCAGAACTGTTCAGAACAGCATCATCAGGAAATTAAATTAATTTGGATATAAAAGCAAGCATAATAAATCTATTAGCTCACAAAGTCTTTCTCCCATTCATTGACAATGGAGCAGCTCCAAAATATATCTCTGAATGACATCACACATTAGAGCCTTGGGTCTGTTACGTCCTGCTTCGACAGAGGCTTCTTTGTGTTCACAAATTTAGACTGAACTGGATCACTGGAATACAGGCTGGGTTCAATTTACCTTCAGTTAAATCAATTGGTATTTCATTGGTATATTATTATTCCAGAAAAGTAAATGCTTCCTTTGAATCACTTTGATCAAATAGTCACATTTTTTTGCCATATTACTAGCTTGCATGCAAAACTCTTCAGATAGGACATAACATCAGTCGTACTGTATTTTCAGGGGTTCAAATGGTAGATATTTCACTTTTGATTAAAACTTTTCAGGAACTTTCCAGATAGAAACAACTCTCCAGGTGCCCAAAGCATTAATAATGCTAAAACGCTTAACGGCATTTGAATTTTGACAGCATCTGCCTTCTGAAATGACTAAATTGTCATTGTGCACTGAACCCACTCCATTTCTAAGCTTTTTTTTTCCTGTGTGCGGGCTACTGATGCTTTATTACATAAAGAGGTCTCACCAGACTGGACTGGACCGGTCTGAACCAGCACTGTACCTGGAGAAAGAAGTCCAAAACAGCCGGCTGGTTGCTGGGGGAGCGCAGCGTCTCCATGGCGACGCCCTCCTGTAGGCACTCGGCCTGCTCCTGCTGGAACAGCACCTCCGAGACGTACTGCCTGAGCCGCTCGTTGGTCATGTTCACACACAGCTGGAACGCACACACAACACACACGCTTTAACTCACACATCAGTGTATAAACACACGCTTCGATGCACATTGCAAAGTGCCTGGGAGACATGCCACTAAATGTTTGTTTGCTCATACACAAATACAAACTCAGGCAGAAACCACCTGCCAGCAGCTGTGACACCAACAGTGAGGTAAATGGCCCATAACTGAACGGACCACTCACATAATACACTTGACCCTGACATTACGAGAACTAACTGGGACAATCCAGGCATAGTGAACACAGTAATGAAGGTTCCTCTCCCAGCCCAGACCCTTCTACTATTCCACTACAATATGGTCACTGTGCTCCTGCTGAGATACATGACCTGTTCTTCACCCAGCTGTCAACCAATCACAACACAGGGAGGAGCCCATTGTCCAATCAAGTGCCCTGGTTTGATGTGTATGTACAGCTGTAGGTGGTCTAATATGAGCCTTGTCACATTGATGTAATGAATAGGAACAGCCAAACATGAAATGGAACAACACAGTAAACCCAGGGCAGCAAACCGCAGCGGCAGTCAGGCTTGAGTCTAGCCTAAACCCACTCAAACAACCCAGTGCACTGTAACTAAACAGCAAAAAAACGTCACGCAGCAGGACAAAATCTTTCTAACAAAGGCTTTTTATGGCAAGTGTTGATGGCAGGACCTTGAGGGGGAGAAAGAAAGCATGCTGTGGTTTAGGATGCACCTCTCGCCATCAAGGGCAGTGGCCCTCCACTGGTTTTGCATGGAGGCTCAAATGTGACCACATTTATAAAGTGGCAATCCCGGGTGTCGTGCAACTATCTTTGTAAAAAAAAATCTGAGGTCCAACCTAGAATCAAACTTTAGTGAGCAACATATTAACCCAGTTAACCTTCCTGGGGTCACATGGAAGAAAAAATAAATCTATATGCAAATCTGTGCGCTTATCTGAACACACAGATGCATAATCCTTACCTTACAAATATGTACCCTTGCATTTGTAAATCGTGCCATCAAGTTATAAATCCATACCCCCAGATTTGTAAATCATACCCTGAGATTACAAATCCATACATACAAATTCTGAAACTGTACCCTAACATTAGACTTTTACAAAATTTTCCATACAGGCATGGTACAATTCAAAGACAGAATATAATCAGCTAGGTACATTTATCTAGATTAAGTATATATGTAATACTAATGCTTATAATGCTATTTTTGCTTGATAAATATAACTATGTGTATATTCTTAGACTTCAGTTTGAGGGATTTGTAAATCTGAGGGTGCGTTTTACAAATGAGGGTATGGATTCACAATTTGTGGGTATACTGTATGGATCTGAGCATCAGAGGGAGGGTTCTGTATTAACAAAACTGCCTTGTATTGTGAAAATAAATCATACAGATTTGGGCAGATGTTTTGTAGCTATGACTCAAAAACTGAAATCGACAGTGCAAAGAGTCAGGCTGTATTCTAGCCTTCAAAATACTTCCATACTGTTGACGTGGCCTCTGGCATAGTGGCAAGGTAGGTGACAAGCTCTCCAATGACCTCAGTGACCTTATGACTGAAAAGACTGGATGTTCATATGCTGCATGTCTGGAGATCACAAATAAACAGGGTTAGGTGCTGCTGTCTGTTACTCGTTAAACCCCTCTAGGAGTTTTTTCCCTTTAAACACTGTCCTGCGATCCTGTCAGAGCAGCTCCATGACCCAGTTTTGGCTCCCAGCCCACTGCTTGAGAAATGCTGATCGAGAGGTGTGCTGGTCTGTGGCGCAGACAGCCGCTGTGCTATTTTTCTTCCATCAGTGTCTGTCTATTCTTTGTCTTGTAGGTAGTCTAGTCCATTAAAAGCTTAGTCCCAGCAGGTGGTTGATTGAGTTAGCTCATTAGCAAAGTGCTGAGCAGGTACAACACACCCCTAACAAACACAGCTCTAATTAACAATACTGGGCTGCTGTAATGACCCTGATCACGCTGCGCAAGTGAAGTGAGCTCGTGTGCATCCATCTGTGTATATGTGTGAGTGTGTGTGTGTGTGTGTGTGTGTGTGCACAAACGAATCAGAGTGGGAGAGCTTGTTTGTCACCGTTGTGCCACGTCTACTGTAAGTGATCATCATGTTTGTTTATCCAGCACTTGCCCCACCCCTCCTCTCCTCTCCAGTGTGTAATGCGTGTGATTTAGTGATTAGGGCAGGTTGTCATTAACAAGCATCTCTCAACTCGGCACCCAGCGATGGAGAAGGCATCGCTGGGGAGGGAGGAGAGGAGGGAGGAGAGGAAAGTAGTGGGATTAAGGGACATTTTTAATCACTTCAGTTCTCTCTCTTTTTTTCCAGTTAGCCCCCCGCCCCCCCTTCTCAACTGATGCTTGCTCTTGCTCTCTCCGTGACCTTTGGAGGAAAGGTCACTCGATCCCTCTCTTCTACTCAGATTAGAGAACATCCCAGAGAAGGGCAAAGCCATTGACATCTTAGCCCTGCATACACACGAAATGCAAGGGGGTGGGCAGGAGCACACACACACACGCACACACACACACACAGAGTGATATACAGACTTGTCTCACTGATGCCTATCAACAATGCAGGCTTGATCAGTGCATGGCAGATTTACAGTGGGGGGCATGGAGCTGTGAATGCTATTT
>OMLB01038731.1:3798-16474 GCA_900302555.1 Myripristis jacobus | reverse complement strand
ATGCCTCACATTCAACATGGAGGTCACAAGTGCTTACCACCAGGAGGACGAGCATCCTTTCAAAAACAACATGTTTTGTTGCCATATAGGAGTATGTGAGATGTAAAAGATTAGATTAATGCAGATACAAATCTAGGGCAAAGCTTAACCTGTGGCCCTTGCTCTGCCCCAAGAAAACTAGACACTATACATACGCTGAGTCATAGCGTTACCATCAGGAAATACACCCCAGCTTACACAGTTGACACCCAACCTGGGCGTTGGGTGTCAATCTGAGTCAATGCTGAAGCCTTCAAGGTTCTCTCACTGACTAAGCTTAGTCTCTTGCGCCTACCCAAAACACCCACTGTTGAGTAAAAACAGAGGGGCAAACCATCCGACTTCCGCTGCATGCGTTGACAGCATGCCACACCAAACCCCCAGGAAGAGAAGAGGTTCATATAAACCCCCGAGGAAACCGCAGAATCAAGTGACGAATCACTTTAATATGCCCCCAAAGCCTTTCCCCCTCCTCCGCTCCCACCCCCCCACACACGCCTCTCCTCACAACTGGCGATCCCTTAGCTAGGATGCACCTGTGCTGGGGAGATAAGGCCCACTGAGAGCCTCTTATTGTTCCGCCCTCGACTGCATTGTTTGTCATTCCAACAGATGAGAATGGGTTGGAATGGATCACAATTGAAAAATGCATGGACGTGAAGATAGACGCACACAGGGACTAAAATCCACTCTAATTTCAACAGTTTCTCCAAAAAAAAAAAAAAAAAACCCAACTGTTTCAACTGAATACACTGTTTTGGTAAATACATAAACTGTTGGTGGTAGTTCATAATAGCCCTGTACCCTTATTTAATGAAAGATCTCCACTCAACTGTTATGCAGCCAGGAATGACATTAAAATACATCCTTTGTTCTGGTTATTTTTTCTATTTGAATGTCATGACAACTGCAAAGAGGATGACAAAACACATACACTCACTGACTTGGATGATGCAGTTAGGAAAGCACAAAGCTACAGGGGAGTACTCGAGTGGAAACTTCACCAAATATAATGTTCTTATTGACTGACGACAACTTGTAAGGGGTCTGTCTGGTCTAGCCATGATATTTGCTCTTATGATAGGCCAGTGATGGGCTGGAAGCAGAATATACACACATATATATAGGTTTTCATTGATTTATGCATGCATATTTATGTGCTATGCATGCATATATAGGGCGATAGAAGTGAATTCTCCTTACTCTTATGTCGTTGCGTCGTAGCTCCACATCAGTGACGGCGTGGCCGTGGCTTGGGTGGCAGCGGGCGAAGCAGCAGTACTGACAGACAGCCGTCTGCTCGGCCTCGCAGTGGTACAGCCTGTACTCGTCATGCTGCGGGCAGGTCCAGGCCTTCACAGCCTCCGCCTCCACCAACAGGTGCCCGAGGGCTGAGCATGGCTGCTGCAGGTGTGTCTGGACATGGGACTGGCAGCAAGGAGCGTTGCAGCGCAAGCAGACTTTCACCGCAGGGAGCGGCGGGCCGCGACGGCACAGGATGCACTGCAACGCCGGTGTGGCTGCCTTCTCAACGCTCAGGGCATTGTACTTCTCCACTATGTTGGACAGTTTGTGGTTCTTCTCTAAGCTGGGCTTCTGAGAGTAAGCGTGGTTGCACTCGGGGCAGCGGGCCAGCGAGGAGTCTTTGGCCCAGGCCTCGCTGATGCAGCCCCGGCAGAAGTTGTGCTTGCAGGGCAGCTGAATGGGGTCTGAGAAAACGTGCAGGCAGATGGGGCAGATGAGCTCCTCCTCGAAACAGTTCCTCCACGTCTCAGCCATATCAGAGGCCATCATGGTCCGGGCAGGCATACACTAATGTCTGTTCTCCACTTCTGACAGACCACTAGGTCTCTGTAATTACCTTCCTGTATCTCTATCCTCAGCAAAAGAAAATCTGACACTGGCACTCTCACACTGAGTCCTGAGAGTCACTGAGAGAGATGAAAACAGAACTGTTACCGTCCCAAAATATCACTTCATATATTCCAATCTTTTTGACCAAACAAGTCCACGGTCTGTAAAAAACTGAGACAAGACAGGCTCCCTGACAGATGATTAGTATTGCTTATTGCTGGGACATGAAGGCAAATTCCAGAAATTGCCCAGAGAAGGCTTCAAGCAAGGATGACAACACCTTTGTGATTACAACACACAGCAGGGGTTGACGTTATGCAGATTACAGTAAATGGTGCTTTCCTTTCCTCTAAATCACACACACTGGGCCTGCTCTCACACTTCAGTTTGTGTGTGTGTGTACATATATATAGGCCTACAGGAAGCTAAAGCCTACATTCTTGTCAGCTACAGGTAAACTGAAATAAAAACAAGGCACAGAGAACGAACTATGTTACTAGGTTTTTAATTTAATATCTACACACATACCTACTCATATGATTACTACACTGACCAATGCCAACGTGAATCAATCTCTATATAGCAAATGAAAGACACTTGATCGCTCACCTTTTCTCCTGTCAGCTTGGGCCTTTACCTTGAGGTTAATGAGCTTGCCTGACTTCAGCGTCGGATTATGATTGATCGGAGACCAATTCACACCAAGAAACGAACCATGAAAGCCAAAAGAAAAGCCTGTTTCCCGACTGCCTTCAATCCACACCCTGAATAATATTTATACAGCGCCTTTGAACCTGAATCTGTTATCAGGACCTCAAGGACGCCTTATTCCCACAATAATCACAATGCAGCGCAATGCTTTTGTCCACTGAATCATAAATAAGGCTATTTGTGGAGCCTTCACTAGCAATTCAATTACGCCGATTAACGACGAGGTTATTTGGCAGTCCGGTGAAATACAAGAAATACTATTTTACAGATCAGATTCATGTGACAAGTATCTTCAGTAAACGGACTTTGACACAATAGCGACATAACATTGCCTTTTCTATTTTAGGAATAACGCCTGCTATGTGGCACAGGCAACGCTCGCATATCTGTACACAAGGCCTCGGCTTTTCTACTGATAGTCAGTTTTCTGTCGACAACAAAGGCCTTATAATCTCATTAAATAGAAAATCATACCCAGGCCATCATTTCAAGGCTATGTACTGCATAGTTAATCGTTTTAATAGCCGAGTCCAGTTCCTGCGCACAAAACAAAGGGTTTTAGGATCCGCAGGAATGTTGGCTGCTGTTGCAGAGCCTTTGGTTTCCCCCGACACATCTATCAAATGTCTCCTGACCCAAAGATTATTATGCTCTGGCCTCTTTACTTTGGTCGTTTCTCCACCAATTCACGCATTTGACGCTCAGCCTTTAGCCAACAACATATTTATCCACTTCCTTAGCTCGATTAAATCGTGTAAATTACCTCAGACGTCACCTCACCATTTTCTACCAAAGCACAGGTATAAATAAACACTAGATTTGTAATGTTTTCCATAAAAGAACGGTAGTCACTAACATATATCGTCATTATTATTTATCGCCTCCATTATTATGTATAATTGATAGAAATACAAATATATACCCTTCTAATCTTAAAGGGGACGTCGCTATTCTGTCCTTGTTAGGGGTAGCTGTCATCAGCCATCTTGCAAAATCCTCATTTAAAAGAGAAAAAAAGATAGAAAAAAAAGAAACAAGAAGAAAGATATTCGCCGTGGAAAGGCTGTTGGTTCTTTCCCCCGAAGCTGATTTTCGATTGCTGACCTATACAGGCACATCGGCGAAAACTCCCGTCATTATAAAACACGCCTTTTCATTATTGTAGGTCCAAAGGTGTAGCCTAGACGTGGTTATTTGCGAAGCCTGGTCTGGTCATTTTGTCCGATGTAAGGCGCCTCAGTGGTACATAAAGTCCAATACGATTCTGGGTAATTATTTGCGTTTTCCCCCCCTTTCTTTCTCTCGCTCTGTCTCTGTCGGGCAGGCTTTAGGGAGAGGAGGAATGCAGGCGAGCTGGACTGGTCTCGGTAAAAGTCAAGTTAACCATAATACGCAACAGCTTTCCGGTAAAAAATTTCCAAATAAAGCACTTAATGGCGCATATGCTGCACGTTTGATGTGAGCTGGGATTTGAGTTGAATGATAAGCAAACTATCAAATAATACCACTGTGAAATCAAAGAATATAGTTGTAGAGTAACGCCAATATAATAAATTACTATTTCCCCTCTGACTTTTCCACCGTGTCTAGCCTATACACTATGCAAGATGCACTGTGCTCCCAAAAACGCACAAGCAACCTGACTCTGACAACTTCAAGCAGTATCTTTCTTTTTGATAGCATAGTTTTACCTTTTTACCTTTATCTCTTCGATAGGTCTACTTATATGGCTTGTAACACAGTCTGGAGGCCCACCAGACAAAGCATTTCACTGCATGATGTACAGGGAGAAATGCTGTGTGACACATAAAAGCTCTTAAGTATCAAGCCATTGCTGTAACACAAACCAGGACTAGGAAATGATCTACCTGGTGTTATTTCAGTCAAACAGGATGTCACTGAATAGCCTTGTAGTTGCTCACCAGTATGGTCAGTGATACAGAAAAATGCAAAAACAATACAGTTACTGATTCATTCACTTTAAGTGATTAATCTGCCTCATGCACACACACCCAGTGGGGAGAAGTTATGGGAATACTTGTGTAAGTCACCAGACCATCACAGGGCTAACAAAAACAGACAAACACACAATCTCAAATCTGATAACAATTTATCAGTCCCCTGTTGTCAGGGGTGTGTTACCTTCAACTGCACAAGTTAAGCCACAGGAAATCCACATGTGCACAGGGAGACCATCCATGCAGCTCCATACAAAAAGGACCTGGAACAAAATTCAAACTCAAATCCCTCGTTGCTTCTTGCTGTGGCTTGACAGTGCTCACCACTGAACAATCCTCAAAAACACATTAGCGCCTATTTTATTTCATGCTTTTATTTTGAAGCTAAATCGTCACGCTTCCGGTGTTTTCCCAGCTATCACTTGCCAGCTTGACCACAGCATCTCGCTAACATCAGCCCCCCGCCCCCCCTTCCGGATCAACGCTCCGACCGTCACGTGACCTGTCACACAACCGATGTGTGTCACGTTTTAACCGGGAGGAGTTGAGAGACGAACCGGGGAGGAGGGGGAGGGAATCACATTTAAAGGGCTTACTGCATTTGTTAATGGCGTGGACGTTCATTATATTCCGCTGAGACTGCCGGGGCAATACTGCATCAAAATGTATGAGTGCGCGCGCCCGTGCGTGTGTGAGCCCCTGGCGTGTCTTAGTGCAGGTTGGTGTTGCAGGAGAAGAGAACTACTGCCCCAACGAAAAAAAAAAAATCACTACAATATTCCTCTAATATTCCTACTGGGACTAACAGTGTAGCGCAGCAGAGGCAAACTTGCTTAGCAGGGACGGGGTCAGTCTGTGGTCACAAAATGCTAGAAAAGCATGAACAGGACATTTCGAAAATATGAAATCCTGAAAAACATGAAAAAGCACATTCTTCCATGTAAACTGGCGTCTTCCCAACACTGCAGGTCAGCTCTGGAGTCTGACAGTTCTCATTATATACAGCATAGTCTTAATAATCAGAATCAGAAATACTTTGATATTGATCTCAAACAGGGAAACTGGGTCAGTTGCAGTTGCGCAAATTCTCAAGAGAAAAATTAAATGATAAGAAATAGAAAATGAATCAAGATATATAAAAAATATGTGCCTTAGAAATTGGGGGGGGAAAAAAGTATGGGCATTATTTCTAAATATCTGCATTAATCCTACTTGTGAATTAATAATAGCTGAAAAAAGTATGTGCATTATGTCTAAATATGTGCACTGATCCTACAAAATATTACAACAATAAATACTGAAATAAGAAGATTGAGCATGTGTTAAAAAGTCTATCTATATACAGCAGGCATGTACAGGGATATTGCACTGTTGTATTGCTGTCAAGTCCTACAGGTATAAATTATTGCACAGTTAAATGGTTAAATAGTGTACAGTTATGCAGTCCGTTAACTCAGGCTATCTGATCCCCAACAGAAGATAATAAATTTGTCTAAGTGGCCACACAGCACATAATGAGAATTAGGATGTTTAAATTATAAGTATGTATCACATGTATGGTTTACATTTAGAGGAAACTTGTCTTTAACCCAAAACAGGGGTACCTGTTGTTAAACACGCTGGTGGAGCTGCAGCTATATTGCTAGTGATCTTGTGGGAGTCATCGGGTCCAGTGGTTGGTCTACAAGATTGCATGAAGGCCAAGGAATATGCCGTTACTTGCACACGACAGCGCTTTCTATGACCCTCGTGATGCTGCCATATTACAAGATGACAGTGGCTCCGTACACACTATTTAACTCAGTAGCTTCATGAGTCAAATGCCTTCCATGGCCTCCCACATGTAGACAGCACTGAACCACAATTCTGGTGCACAGAACAGCAAAATACATTTATAACTCATTCATCGTCCTAGAACTGGACGTTCCCCTTCTTGCAGAAAGGTCAAACAGCCCACGACACACAGTTTAGGACTTGTATATCAGCATTCCAGGGAGGAGTAAATCTGCAGGAAAAGAGTCTACTTATACACTTCTGAGTCATGGTAATGGTTACACACACACACACACGCACGCACGCACACACATATATATCTGAAAACATTTAACCATAAGCTTGCTGCATGGGACTGCCCTTTTCTACCAAGCACACCATAAGCTTATTAACACAGTGCACCTAATCTGAACATGGAATCTAATCAACCATTTCTTTTAGTATAAGTAAAATTACCACTGTACAAATCCTTAACGAGTCACAAGAAGCTAATTTAAAATGTATGCAGAAACACTGAGTTACTTGGACGTGGTTCAGTGCAATAACGAAACCAGACGGTGTTCAATATGTGATTTTACACATACAGACCACAGAGTTGTGTAAATGGCTAAATCACACTATTGTCTTAATTACTGACTATAGTCACACTACTCTGTGCATGTAAACAATGTGCTGATGCTTTCTATTGCTACCCAGTCGTCTAGCAAGGCTAACAAGCTAGCTAGACAATGACAATGCAAACAGCAAACCGCAAAATACTATACAGGCTTTTGCCTAATGTTAACATAGCTACTGATTCTGACAAATGTGAGTATATAATATTACTGTCACTACCTTGACATGTTTACACAGTTTTTTATGCACAGGAAATTTACTATTGCCTGTTGTTGATAATAAGCTTGGTGGCAGCCACTAACAATATACTAACTGCCTTCAAGGTCTTCAGTAGGTCTAATTTGATGTCCACGCGCTCTAATCACTGTATTCACAACACTGAGCTCATAACCCAGTCAAACATTTTAATGAGAACGCTGCAACTGTCTTGTTGTCTGTTTACATCTACACAATGCTAGCTAGGAAACTGAGCGCACAGCAGGAAAGCTTTATTTCTAGTGTAAAAAAGTACTGCCTTTGCCACTAAGGCTGCATGATATGGACAAAACTTCACAAAATATCTTGATAGAGATACGATGTATGAAATGATTATGGGTTCACATTTATTTGAAATTTTAAGTGTAGAAGCAGTGAAAACTGAGCATTCTTCAAAAACAGCATAATAATACCAACTAGATGTAGAAAATGCGATTACTGCACAAAATATTTTTTTTTGATGAGAACAGACCAATCACTGTCTCTTGGCTAACCCTAAATTTGATATTTTCCATATCATTGCCTTTTGAGGTATTAGTATCTTGCATGTTTGTATCTAGATAACAATATGGTAACGATATATCCTTCTGCCCTATTTGCCATCTCATCAGGTTTGTTCATACTTTGTTTTTGACCTGTAGCCTGTATTGTCTGATGGTAGGTTGACGACAGCCTCTGGTAATCTTTGGAGCACATAACTACAGTGTGTTGAATACATAAATCCAAAATATAACTACCACAGAAGAACATACCCACAGTAACTGTCAGCGGGTAGACTGTGAAATCATCAGAAAGTTTGAAAGCATTTGCATTGCTGTTACACATTGTGTCAGCTGGGAAATCCCTGAAACACCCAAACATACTCACTCATGGAGGTTCTTTTAGTAAGTCAGGCCTGACATAGAAACTGAAAGATATTCTTCATTCTGATGAACAATGTGATGCATAAGGCCAAAAACAGTGAGAACAATATCTGTTAGTTATGAGAATCAAAACAACACAAATATCCTAAATCATATCCCAGATTATTAAGCAAATCAACCGTTTGATCTGAACTGAAAATAAAAATGTATCAGTGAAAAAAAATCAGCATGCTGTGATCACACAGATAGGTATCAACTAGGGATCACTTAAAACCTATAGGCTAACTAATCAGCATTTTAACAAAAGTAATGTAGTAATTGATGATTCCAGTGGGCAACACAAGATAGGATAACCTACCTAACAAAATCTGTCCACTGTTTACCTACAGCTGGGCAGTTTTACAATAACACTATGAGGGAAACCCTACTTAAGGTAATTATTTGATAAATGACACACTTTTTTCCCTATGTGTAAGTACAGTGTAGCTTTGATGAAAGATTAAATTCAGTCTATGGAATAAATAATGCCTTTGGTGATGCACCACTGAATGAATAGTGGGATCTGTGAGATTCTGCATCACTTACTTGCAGGCAAAATACAATTTGCTTTTACCACCTCAGAGAAGCCCCACCATGTGGCAGGACAACATAAACATTAGATTAAGAAAGGGTGTAATAAAAGCGTGGGCAACACAGAACAACCATTATGTTGAAGATTATATTCCAGACTGTGAAATAAAACGCAGCAGCTGATCCCTGACGCTCCTTTACAAACAGAGCAAGTTCAAACGTGATAACGCACTCACTTTTGTTAGAAAGTATTTCGATTTTTTTTTCACATTAAGAGAGAGCCCCGCCATAAGCAGGGCATCAAAAAATTAGTTAAAACTCATATTGCT
Organism: Myripristis jacobus; assembly: GCA_900302555.1. Lineage (NCBI taxonomy): Eukaryota > Metazoa > Chordata > Actinopteri > Holocentriformes > Holocentridae > Myripristis > Myripristis jacobus. Next base: position 7,507 of record OMLB01038731.1, on the reverse strand, counting down.
CCTCTCCACGGAAATCTTTAGTAAAAGGCGAAAGATTTATACGATCTGAAGAGAAACAAGAGCGTAATGGCTACCTAACGCCGAGACACCGAGCAGCTTGTCGGCGACACACACCAAAGTGCTGGTTCAACGTAAAAGGCACTTAAAAACACGACAGAGTAACAGAAAACTCGTGCTGTCCGTGTGCCACAAACACGGATGGAAGAAAGAGTTTGTGTTAGTAATGCTGCAGGGAAAAAAAACACCTACAATTCGTCTATTTTTCCCATGTTATGACACAATGCATCACGGGAGTACAGGATTCACTTCCGGTTTTTTTTTTTTTTTTTGCTCCATTCTTATTTTGTTACTGTCTTCTAATTTAACAAGACACACACCACCTGGGAAAACTTTTTGATCCTGCAGTCATAAAATCAAACTGTAAAGCAGAACCGCCGTCAAAGCACGTGTGATGTAATGTAAAATAATAAAAAGACGCACCTTCACATAATTCACCTTTTATTTTGACCCTCCAAATTCAATAGCAGGTTTTACTTCATACACAGCAGTAGCCAGTAGTGAAAGCAACACAACAGATACAGCTTAACAGCAACGGCAACATGTGATTAAATGAAGAGACACTGAAGATAAGCTGCTAAAAATATGTCAACATGACACCAGGAGATGAAACTATTTTCATTTTAAATTCAGACATAACCGAGAGACCCCGCCAACAAGACACTCAGTGATACACAACAAGGAAATCTTCAGTTAAGGCGAACGATTTAATCTATTTTAAAAAGAAACCAGAGCAAGAAAAACAAATTAAAACAAGATACAGAGCAGGTTGTTGAGAGATTTAATCGATCTGAGGAGAAACGGGTGTAAATAACTCGACAGCAACACACCGACCAGGTTGGTATATTTAATAGCTGGTTTACCATAAAATGCAGTAAAAACAAAAGTAAAACGACAAATAACTAACTAATATCGTGTACGTCCATACACACTGAAATAATATTTTATGCTGGTAAATGGGAAGGTGAACAACCTCGGCCTACTAAAGTCTTGTCATGACTCCCAGGAGTCCCGGGGGCCCCTGTGGAGCTCCCACAGAGCCCCTGTGAAATACAGGCTCGCTGTGATTTCACTCACACCACGTTGGCCCACTGGGGGAATCTGGGGTTATCAGAGAGATTATTGACCAGGGGTTTCACTTTCTGTTGGCTCCACACCGGGGGCACACAACCCGGCATGTCCTCCGGACTAGACCACCCCTGGAGCCCATGGGATACGGTACTCGTTGTTTTTTGTTTTGTTTGTTTGTTTTGTTTTTTGTTAAATAATCATACAGAAAAACGACTCCACGTGCGTGTTTGGGCTGTTGCACATACAGTCACTTCCTGCTCGTGCATAATTTGAACATATAGTGACACGCGACATAAAGCTAACACTGCGACCAGATTAAAATAAATCATACATCAGTACATATCTGACCAGCCGCGCACTTTAGGCCGGAGTGGCAACGTGTGACTCTTACCGACAGTAATGCCTTGAAAAAATACAACTGGTGCGACTCGCAGAGAAGACGAGGGAAAGAGAAATGCTGACAATAACAATACGAATAATGTATGATCCAAAATGCAACGAGTCTGGAATGGAAAAGTCAACATTTAGGTGATAAAGCACAATATAGTGCACATCAATCGTTTGGTGAATAGACCTGCTGAACAGAGGACATAATAACGTGAGAAACACGGAATGGGCACTATGTTGGAGATGCATACAGAGAAAATTATATTCCATACTACAATGTAAAACACCGCAGCAAACAATACTGGACAACAAGGAGCACAATCTTACTCATTCCCCATTATCAAACGCCCTGTAACCATGGACTTCAGACTTTTTATTGTCATTCAACCATAAAACATGAGTGAATGAAAAACAGTTACCCAAGTCTCGGTGTGTGTGCAGCGGAATATAAGAATAAAACGTAAATAAATAAATAAGATATAACAATAAACATCTGGCTACGAGTACAGTATTACACATATATACTAGCAGCAACGAAAGCACAAGAATGAACCCGAAACAGTAGACAACCAATCACAGTCAGCAGCCATCAAAAGAATGGCTAAAATGTTTAGGTGAGCGGACAGCATATGTTTATACACACATTTACTCTGTGGAACAATTTATTTTTCAACATTGTAAAGGAAGCCCCACCAAGGCAGGGCATCAAAAAATTAGTTAAAACTCATAGTGCTCCTCTCCACGGAAATCTTTAGTAAAAGGCGAAAGATTTATACGATCTGAAGAGAAACAAGAGCGAACTGATTACCGGATGCTGAGACACCGAGCAGCTTGTCGGTGACACACACCAAAGTGCTGGTTCAGTGTAAAAGGCACTAAAAACACGACACAGAAACGGAGAACTCGTGCTGTCTGTGTGCCACAAACACGGATGGAAGAAAGAGTTTGTGTTCGTAATGCTGCGGGGAAAAAAAACACCTACAATTCGTCTATTTTTTCCCATGTTATGACACAATGCATCACGGGAGTACAGGATTCACTTCCGGTTTTGTTTTGGGGTTATTTGCTCCATTCTTGTTTTTGTTACTGTCTTCTAATTTAACAAGACACACACTACCTGGGAAAACCTTTTTGATCCTGCAGTGATAAAATCAAACTGTAAAGCAGAACCGCCGTCTAAGCACGTGTATTGTAATGTAAAATAATAAAGAGATGCACCTTCAGATAATTCACCTTTTATTTTTGAGCAAGACCCTCCAAATTCAATTCGAGGGAAGACGAGGGAAAGAGGAATACTGACAATAAAAATGATATATGATACAAAATGCAAGGAGTCAAGAATGGAAAAGTCAATTTTGGTAATATAGTACAATATAGTGCAGATCAGTCGTTTGGTGAATGGACATACTGGTCAGAGGACAAAATAACGTGAGACACTAGGAATTGGCACTATGTTAGATATGCATATAGACAAAATTACGTTCCATACTATGTTAAACACCACGGCTATTCACTACCAGCACTTGACAGTATGAAGTACAAATCACACTGTCTTAACGACCAATTATTCTAATCTTTCAAAGTAATTGCCGTTATTTATCTCAAAGTTATATTTGAACATTGCAAAGGAAGCCCCGCAAACGCAGGGCATCAAAAAATTAGTTTATACTCATAATGTTCCTCTCCACGGAAATCTTTAGTAAAAGGCGAAAGATTTATACGATCTGAAGAGAAACAAGAGTGTACTGCCTTTCTCAAAGCGACACGCCGAAGGCACCAGCGGCGACACACATCTGGGTGATGGTTTACTGTTAATAAGGTCCACACCCATAAAAAGGACCGATAATTCAACATGTGCAGATTACAACAGCTCCAATGGGAGCGTGTTTTCTGATAGCAAAGACAATACGCTGCAAAACGATATATTTATATTCTGGTTACGGTGCGAGGCATGTTGGGAGTAGAGGCATTCACTTCCGGGTGGCTGTCACCCAAGGTTTAATCTCCGGGTTAATCCAGACCAAGTTAAAAACCTCACCTGAGCTGCTCTTACAAATTATTGAGTGCATTTAACACAAACAACCCTTACAACACACAAACATTCTGCATTCACCAATATTTTCCCAGCTGTAAAATGCTAACATGTAAATCTTCAAACACACACACACACACACAGACGCAGAGAGAGAGGGAG
>OMLB01038729.1:4354-16516 GCA_900302555.1 Myripristis jacobus | reverse complement strand
TCTCACATAGAGAGGATTATTGTTTTTGTAGTAGTGTTGGATTTATTATTTGTGTTTGGAAGTTTTACAAAACAGTTTGACTGCTGCTCTGCACCCGTCCCCTGGAACTCTGAGTCAAAACTACAGCCATTGAAACGTCATATCAAAGCATGATAATCCGTTTAGTGAGGGGACTTGCGTAAGCCCTGGTGTGTGTGTGTGTGTGTGTGTGTGTGTTTGTGTGTGTCTATGGGTGTCTGTATGCATATGCACCACACCACACACGTGACCTCCAGCACAAATCTACTCCACCATCTTGGTAGGAAATAGCTGAACCTCACATTGCAGAGGAGATTCAAAAGTGCTCTCAATCAAGGCTTCAGCTGACCACCTATAGCATAAGTTTATTATTATCTTTATTATTATTTGGAGAACCTGCGATTAGGGATGTGTGCTATGACGATATTAGGTTGTGAACGATAAAACCACATTACTCACCAGTCTGTTTTGCACCTTTCCTGACAGAGACACCATTTAACCAGTAGTAGCAAACACGAGGTGTTTGCCATGGATTTCAGTCCCTCCCGCTTCTTTACTTGGCAACATACCAGCATGGTTCGACAGCGCGGAAGAGATGGTTCCTTAGAATAAATTCAACATCGATAATATGAACTCGTGTGAATTTTCCAGAATCAATTTGTTGCAAACAACAGTTAATGTTATTTCCAGTGTATGCAGACACAGTTCTTGTATTGGGTGGCAATGCGGCAAACCTTTTTAACCACATCAAAAGAAAGCCTCCCAAAGAACATGCTGAAAGTGAAACTGGAAGGGCAATTCATGTGAGTGCGTCAGCCTGAGCCACACAGGCCAAAACAAACAGCTTTAAGAAAGACATTTGATAAAGGCACTCGCAGTGACAAGACAAGTAAGTGCTGGAAAGAGGTAACCGATGTAACTTTACCCTGACAAGGATATGATTGCCTTAAAAACTGTAGAAAATTAGGGTTTCAAAAGACTGCTAAAAACCGTGTGAGTTACCGCAAATATTTTTCAAACACTGCTATTCCACGACTGCACTTGTAACACGGTGACGAGATTGAACACAAAATTCACAAAGTCCAGTTTTTAAAAGGGGAGAGGGTGTAAAATGGTGAGGGCCTGCAGCTGAACAGCTAGACTCTTCTGCAGTGCTCTAAGCACAATTTCATTGCTGAGTGGAACAGAATAATAAAAAAATAGTATCCATTATTCTTTTTCTTTTAGGTTTTGTTTCCTTGTGGGGCTGTATTCCCTTAAGTGGGGAAATTAGTTTGGCTGTACTGTCCAGTGACTTGCAAAACATCAACATGAATCATGCATTGTGATCTTGCCTGAAAAAAATTGCCCACCCCTACCTGCGATGCTGACATGAACTCAGAGGGACAGAGGAGCAAACACTGGAGCAGCCAAATCAGTGGCATAAAGAACGCTTAAGTGCATTAGAGCAGTAAGTCTGGTTACCAGTAAATTTCCATAACAACATCCAAAAGATATTAAGGGCACCCCACTTAACTGGGCTTGACCTCAGATTATACAGGCTGATCAAAATCATTATTTGTTTATTTCCACTTGTCTCCCCTCGCTGAGTATGAGCCGAGCGCTGAGGGTTCGATTCCGCTGATATGCCCGTGACAATCATAAAGCGCTTAAATGAAAGCCGATAATCATATGAAAATGCAGGATCATGGAGACGCAGTTGTTCTGAATGATTATGAACGACTGGCAGGCTCGATAGATGGCTAGATGGGGGCGAGGGATAGAAAGAGGGAGGTACAAGTACAAATGCGTTTCATCTTTTCGCTTAACTGCATCGTATTTGACATTCATGATACTGGATGGCATTTGTTGCTGGTATTAACTTGGGGGGAACAACCAGTGGGGATGTCCACATGCGATTATCTAAAACTCTGGAGATGTTCATGGGTCTCCCTCTGATCCTCTCTGACTGCATTGGAGTTAGTACAGGGTTTAGCAGAAATACAGATAATGTCTGATTATACACGCAGGCTGCTTGGCTCTGGAGTCATCAGGTCTTAGTGCAGTCTTAGGTTAAAAAAAAAATAGGCCGTGATAGAGATTGATAGATGTAGGATGGAAGGAAGAGATGTGAAAATGGGGGTGGGGGCAGGGTTGTCAAATTCATGGAGGGAGGAAGTAGGAAGAACATTTGTACAACCGCCGCACCCTCACTGGTTTCTTTTAACATTTAGTTTGTCTCAGTGCAGCCTCACATCGACTCGGCTGAGTTAGACGTCAGATGAGGCGAATCAAGCCTGTTATTCATCCTACAGAGGGGCATCACACAGCATATTTCAGCCTCTTCTCACTCACACGCTGAGAGGAGATGACACTTCTGACAGCCAATTATAGCCGGCTCGTCTCCCATCTCCAGCGCAGTGGCCTCTCTTGTTCTGATCTCGCGCTGCTCTGCTCGGCTGCTGTTTTCGGGGGAGTCCAGCATCAGCACATTTTGAATCGGGCAGCGGCTTGCATGGCAGTAAGGTCGGCAACGCTTTCCTGGAAGTGTTGCTCGTGAGGCATCACAAGTACATTATGAGCAGACCGTGACGTCTTTGTAACCACTGTAATCACAATTTCATGTATTATTCTGTAATGAACACAATGTCCAAATAACCTGGGAGTAGATTTTTCTGCTAATCTCAGAATTATTCCATTCATAATGCTTTGTAATCTATGTTAAGTACATTAGTGCATTTAGTATTTTTACTCAGTGAATGATGAACAGTCACAATCAATAAAACTTCCACTAATTGATTAACCAACTATTTGAGCACTAAAGTGGATTACTATATACATTTTCTGATGTGATTATAATAGAATCAAGTAGTTTCTCTAATGTTCTCTAATGCTTTTTTGTGTTTAGTATGCTTGGCAATACATTTCAAGTTATAACGAGTTACAAGGAAGCCTGTGGTATTTTGTTTTTTGTTTTTTTGGCGAAAGTAAGATGCAGTAGGTGGAATTGCTGCAACAGGCATGACATTTTCTTTGATCTCTGGGTGAGGTTGGACTGATCAGTGAAGTCAATTGCCCCACCCATGGATTGCCTCACAGTCGCTCTCTTTATCCGGCTCTCTCGCGCTCTCGCTCACACACGTACACACACACACACACACCACGGTACAGAAAAATCGCACTCAATAAATGCCTTTGATGATTGCACCTAAAGATAGGCTTCATATACACTGCCTAGCCTGCCACCACAGTATGCTAGAACTACCTGTGGCTATCTCAGCAGCGCCTCATCACTATTTCAGATCTCATTCTGCAATAGATTAATTGAGAAACAAAACCAGCCTAGAGGGATTTCAGGAGATGTTTCATGTTATCTCCTATGTGTTCTCTCTCTCTCTCTCTCTTTCTCTCTCTCTCTCCCGTTCACTGCCTCTCTCAGTCAACAAAAGATGTAAGGGGATTAAACCATTGATGTTATAGCTGTGTTGAGGCTCTCTGAAACATGGAGGGTTCTCCGTTAAAAGGATTTGAAGAGCGGGATCCAGTATCTCTGCCCACCACTCTTTTAAATACATGGCACGTAGCCCTGCGCATGATATGCACTGTATGAACCGAGGCGCTCTTCTTAAACCCTTTAAAAGACGACGATGTTAAATCACATGTATATTTGTGAAAGGGACCTTATTAGGGTGCAACAGGGTGTCCTAAAAGAATGTGTCGAGGGATAAAGGATGGGTGAAAGGATGAACGCGTCTCCTAGAGGGCCGCTGAGAAGAACCTCTGACAGTGAGGCTCAAGGTTGAAGATCCAGGAGCAATAGAGGACACTGCAGAGCCAGCAGCTTCTCCTTTCGCTTGTTGCTAGGATACTACGCCCTTTTATTCTGTATTATGGGGTGTGCTCTCCTGCGCCTTCTCCACAGCGTGCCACCTCTCTTCTCGCTGCGTCTTCCTATATTTCTCTCTCTCCCCTTTGACACGTTTCTCCTGTCACTTTTCATTCTCCGTGTTTGTGCTACTTCCAAACAAGCCGAATCTCGCCTGTAGAGCCACAGCTTCCTTGCCGGCGGCGGTTTGTGCAAGAGGCCGTCTGTCCTTTGTTAAGTCGGCTAGGCCGCGCTCTCTCAAAGCGAGAGGTTCTATATTGTATGCCTGTATACCTGTTGGGCTTTCCTTTAGTCAATGCCATGCACAGCAAACAAAAACACCACTCATCAAACGGCAAAACTATAAAAGGAGCCTATCACGATGTCCTGATGTCAGTATTTCTCCAGACGAGTGTTTATGCTGCATGGACGAGGATGAAAAGTCAAATGTGAATAGTTTCTGTGTAAAACCTAATAGCTGTCCTTTTGGGAAATGTGAGCTGAGAGACGGTACCATAAAAAAAAAAAGCCCGCCGAGTAGAAAGAAAGCAGAGACATAGAGTCGATCCCTGTTGTGTTGACTTTGTGGCTAGAACAGTCATGACAGCGCGGTTCACCCAGTGGATGGAAAGGCTGACAGAGGGGTTTTTAGGGAGCCCACATCAGCGGCTGTCATCTGGCAGGGTCCTGATGAGAAGGGGAATTGGAGAATTGAGAGAAAAAGACAGGGGAGAGAGAGATGCGGAACGGGAGGAGGTTATAGAGAATTGGGGGAGGAGGAGAGGATGAAATGGGTCATGGGATAGGAGAATGTGACAAATGCGTCGGGAGGAAGAGCAGGAGCGAGGGAAGACAAAAGAAAGAGCGACAACGTGAGGATGGGAGGGAACAGGGGATGAGGACGATGAAGTTGCCACTTTCCACGGGCCACAGCTGGCCATGCCCAAACCTCAGCTGCTGCTGCTGCTGCTGAGAAATGAGGGGGAAAAAATAAAACTCATTCACTATCTGACAAACTGGCAACAAAAACAAAGACTGAGAGGCTAGAAATATCAGTACACCTGCAGAGCACTGAAACTGCATGCCACAGAACACTGAATAAACACACGGTGCCAACTTTCCATACTTTAGGAGCAGTAAATATGTCAGTGGAGAAAAATCTGTTTTATAGCCACTCACAGTCACAGCCAATTGCCATGCATTTCATTTCAGCTTTATTTGTCATTGGCGATGCACCAGCATAGGGTTCATATTTCTGTTGCAAGCTTTTGGCCGTTTTCCAGACAAACAGCCCGACCTGACAACACGAAAAAATGCCGCCTCAGTGCACTTTTGACGGACAGTTCCTTTTCCTTGGCCCAGAGAGAATAGGACAAAGGTGCGATTACACTGCAGAGAAAGAGCCCTGCAAAGTAAATAAGTCTTTGACCTGTCTCCCCAAGCAACCTCAACTCTTCGTAGACCGCAAATTCTCAAAAGCAGTTTAATTCATGCGATCGAGCACCCTCTTTAATTCATCTAAATAATTTTACTGTAAAACTGTATTATTTGCTGACACTTGATAAACATCGAAAATAGTGTTGTGCATGGAATTCAAGTTATCTGGACCAATACCACCAAAAATGTTGCGCATCAATGGCATACCTTCATTATCTCAAGGTCCCTTGCACCAAGAGCGTCTGCATTGTATGGGAAGCCCACAATCTAAATGTCCAAGTACATGTGTAAACACGCACACAGGCAAACATACACACACATTCCAGCTCCGCATTCCAGGCAGCAGCAACTGAACCCAGCACACCCAACACTGCAGAGTGCCTTTAGAGCAAATCTGCGCTGTAGCCGGGCAGTTTTGGAACAGGGTTGATTTACATGTTACCATCAGTGTTTCATAACCCATCTGAAATAAAGAGCGCCGTTCCCCTTCATCCAGCGCGTAGTGTCTCCAGCTGCTCAGACGCTCTGCTATTATCAGATATCTCAGTTTTGGTCTAAAGTTGACTGATTTACAGTCTTGTTGTCGGTTCAGGATTGCAGCATGAGACATGTCGTCTAAAACTGATTATTTCAAGGCCTCAGTTGTTAATAGCCCTTGGGTGGGGACTTGGACTCGCCTTTAAATTTTCGGGGAATGGCAACAAGAAGAACGCGATGACAGGAACTTGGATGAAAGGTGCAGTAAACATAGCAAATTGTCATTATTTATGTCATAATAGTCAGGCGTCAGTGTCTGTGAACATGCCCCGTTGCTGAACTGACTCATGGGAGTCCACATGTGGAAAGAAAGCCATGCGAGTGCGGTCAAATCAGAGTTCATGTTCCACAGGTCACAGAGAAAGGAGCGCTGTCGTCGTTTTGACTTTATAATATCGCATTTAGGTGATGAAACAATTCTGCGCTATACATAGTCCCTCTTAAAAATGAGCATATTACATTTTGTGTTGCATAAAGATAATAATTAAGCCGGTGCCACGAATAAATGTGCTGACATCAGCCTTTAGCCTACAGCGTTTTGAGTTTTAATGAGGCGGTGTTGTGTCATCATAAAGCCATGTACATCTCTCTCTCTTTCTTTGTGTTTCTGATGAGGCCACACAGACTCAACATAATAGATTCACATGTATGAGAGAGGCAGAGACAGAGACAGAGAGAGAGACAGAGACAGATCGTGAGAGAACAGAGTCAGGGACCAAAACCCTGACAAAGGACGAGCATATGTTCCTATTTACTAATCTGGGGCTTTTTACAGTAAGATGATTAGAGGCTGGATGACCCTCCATTTAAAAAACAACAGCAGATAGACCGGCTAAAGCCTTGTTTGGAGCCAGGTTAATTGTAGGATTGATTTAACCTCTCTTTCTGCCCCCTCAGACTTAAAGTTAGACAACAACCTATAACTCTGAGGACAAATTGTCTTGTGTAACAGGTGCAGAGACTCCACACCATTCTCAATGTAATGGCTGGCACATAATATAATGACTAAGCAGGCCCTCCTTCTCCATCCTGCCCCCTTCCATCGAATTATCGCTGTTCCCTTTAGCCATTTTGTGCTCCCTCTTTCTGTTGGTGAATTCCTGATGACCTTCCTGCTCTCTGCTGTGGGGTTGTAAGTAAGATCCACTGAGTCAGAGGGACCACCTGGTCACCACTGGCCCATTCTGATCTCTGTCACTCACTGCTAATGCAGCCTGACACCGTGACTCCTAAACTCCAGCTTGCTCAGCCACAGACAATTGAGGCCACATTGTGTCCGATCAAGCTGCGTTGTCCAGGTCTGGCCAAAAAAAAAAAGAAAAAGAAAAAGAAAAAACAGTCACAGGCATTGAGACAGTGCGCTAAAGTTAGCCTCGCTTTTGCTGTTGACTCATCTACGGTGCCTTTACTCGGTGGATGCAAGGTCTGAGCTAATGGAGGTGAGCCTGACTGCTTTTTGGCAGCCCCTCAGAGGGCCTCGCTCGCAAATGGATGCATCATCTGCAAGACGGGAAAAGCTTGGCTTGGTGTTTACTTGATTCCGCCTTGACAAGTCAAAGTAGTAAGACACTGAGCCTAAATTAATCATCTGCGCTGCTGACTCATTCATGTTATTATATCTCACATCAGTAGATGACTGTGAGGGGAATAAACCTCAGCTTTGGAATATGAGCATCTGGCTTAAACGGCTGTGGTTATGTCACATTAAAATAATAACTGCTGTAAATAAATGAAAAAAAAAATAGGCATCTTTATGTACATACACTTATATAAACAACTTTAAAAAACTAGGCTCATAATTTCATAAAGTAAATCAAGCTGTTTTTTAGACATGAATTGTACACTGTGACATGTGTTTTTTCCCCCTGTGATCAGTCAGTATGTTATATTTTATTTTATTATCACATTACCCTCGAAAAATACATTTTTGCACATGTATATAATTCTAATCGATGATTTCTACTCATAAAAGTTTTAGTAACTTACCAAAATATTTTTGAGGCTGTAAGGTTATGTTTAAAACCCTTGTGAGGTGGAATTTGAAAGTACGCAGGCTGAATTTTACCCTCTGAAGTGGGTTGAACGTTAGTTGAAAGAAGATGATGGTTGCTTGTCTATGAGCAAATCACTTAAGATTGCCTTCTGAACCAAAAAAAAAATATGTCTTTCCATGACACATTTTCACTGTAGGATCTCTACCAATGTTGAGGGCTATCGTGGAAACTCATCAAACAAAAAGTACCCTATTTTTTCAGCTATTAACCCACCAGCATAACATATTTTTTTCGACCCACAATCCCCACAGTACAGTGGGTTTGGAAAGCAATGACAGCAGAACATATTCAGTTGCTTCATGGAAAGTTGTAATTTTCCAGTCAAAAACCATCAGCTTTTTTATAATTCAGGAACAGATTTCAGTGTTTCGCGGTCCACCGCTGGGGCCCGGTCCAGTCTCTAGAAAATCCTTAGGAGCCCGTGGCTGTTTGACTGATGAGCCCGGGCCATGATTCTGCCCCAGCAGACGACTTATCAAGCCAAACTGCCTCTTTATAACCACCCCTGGTGTGTAAATGATAGCCATGCATCATAAAGTGAGAAAGCCAATGGTCGGGACTCGATGAACAGAAGATGGGACGCGAAGGAGGATATATAATGAAATGACCGGCTGACGAGTTTCCATTAGGTTTTATGAGGAATTTGCGTGTGTCCATTTGTGGGAACTCGTGCACGCCTGTGTGTGTGTGTGTGTGTGTGTGTGTGTATGTGTGTGTGTGTGAGAGAGAGAGAGACGGAGTCCTGCTGTAGTCTTTTCAGAGAGGTCAGATTGATTCAGGGCAGGTTAACCATCTGTCTATAAACCTCTAGTCTCACTCGCTAATGGAATTTGTCCCCATGATTCTCCCCTTTGTGTGTGTGTGTGTGTGTGTGTGTGTTTGTGTGTCTGCGTATGTATGCATGTAGGTACTGTATATTTTCACCCCTGTGCAAGCACCACTAATAAACCTAATGGCTATGAAGTTAAAGGTGGAGTTTATTCCTATTAAAAGGATGGAATGCTTTGATGCTGTAGTCACTGTTATGAAATTAGGACTCTTTATTATATACCGCGGCAGTGTATAATGACATTTAAAGCTTTCCCTGCTGCACCGGCCTACGTATTTAATGCCATAATCCACATCATCATCCGATATCAAATGTAATTGCCCTACATTTTAAACTAGTTTGACATAAGTAACCAGCGGTCATAAATGTCATTTTCGTCTTAAGTGAGGGAATTGGGAAGATAATTTTTTTTTTTATAGCAGTGCTTGATCTAGACATGCTTTAGTCGCAATAAAATGTTTATTGGTGTGATTTATCACTAAAATGCAGACGCAGCAATATTGGGTTTAAACGCTGCTTTTCATATTGATTTGTGGTACTCAGGGAAATCCGTCAACCTTTTTCCATGCTTGTTAATACTTCTGTTTGTGTGTGTGTGTGTGTGTGTGTGTGTGTGTGCCTGCTTGTGCATTTCAGTCCTGTCTATTCTTCTTGCATATCCTCTTAAAAATACTCTTTTAAACACATCTACCCTCAGCCACCCCCAGCTCCCTGTCCTCTAAATTAGATATCTTAATCTCCTCATTTGACCTACACTTCTCCATAACCTCAAATTAGCCAATCAGATGTAAGAGAAAGGGGGACAGCAGTGACATGTCACAGAACCTTCACTTAATTGAGGTGATTTTCAGGCCTCGCGATTCCCTCCTCTGTGCAAGGCGCCTTTTTCTCTGGAAACACGTTACAACATATTGCTAAATTCTACGGTGACTTATCTGAGATCAAACTGGCAGTCTAACTGGGTTGTTGTTGGTGCTGAGAACAAGGAGCGACTAGGTAGAGAGGGAGGTGAGGGAAGAGAAGTTGAGACATCTTTGGAACAACTGGTTCCAGCCCGATTAAAAACAGAGATGTGTTGAGAAAACGGGCCGTCACTGCAGCCTGTCAGTCAGCCTCGCAGGCGGTGCCACAGCGGCAACAGCTAAAGCTCTGGCCTCGTGTTTGCTTGTCAAGGCAGGTAAACTTTTATTCCAGAAAGGTTAGTGGCATTTAAACTCAGTTGACTCCCCCTTTCTGATGTGTCACACCTTTAGCTCACACACACACACACACACACACAAGCATACATGCGTGCACACAGGCAATCTCTTTTTCTCTGTGTCTGTCTCTGTCTGAAGCTGCAGGCGCCTTGCCATTGCCAGGGGAAAGGGAGTGTGTGCCGCCACTTGGAAGATTAAAAACTTATTTTGCTGCCGCCTCCTCTTACAAGGAGGCTTTACGTTGGGGGGGTTAAAAATAGTCTGTTTCTGTGTGTGAGTGTGTGTCTTAGCAGCGTGTCCCTGTTTGGATAGGTTTCAGCCTTCTCTGTCTTGCAGCAGGGGATGAGGATGTTTTGGCCTCACATCCAGAAACACTGGTCACTCTTTCTCAGGAGGGCCAAGTGGTGCTTGTCGAGGCCAACGCAAAATGATTACAAGAGGAGATGAAGAGCACTCGCCATGCATATTGGGCTCTGAATAATACCTGTCGGCGAAAACAATCACTCAGAATAGATTCGTGGGGTGAATTCTCAGTAACCTAGATAATGAGTCCCGGTTTGCTCTGTTTTGTCCGGTGGAGGAGACCTGGCTGTAGCGACTCCACAGTGTAGCCCAGAGCCAGCGCTAACCATTTATAATGGAAGATAATAGAATTCCCTTGGTTATTATGTCTGTTTCTGTCTTGTCTACACAGTATCGCTCTGCCTCCGTGTCTCGCTCTCTCGTCGCCTTTCTAATGGCGCCTTTTTTTCCCAACGACTGGAGAGAATAGCGATGTCGGCTTTGCTTAATTTCACGACATCGCGGGACACAGTTGTCGAGGCGAGTCAAAGACTATAGAACTCCGGTCCAACATCAATCTAATTTTAGCGGTGGTTGGATGAGATAACTGCTCTTACATAAGATCTTTTTCTCTTTGTGGCGGTTACTGTACCAACAGCCCTTGAGAGGTCTCTTTTATCCCTCATTCAATGCCGAGTCGGGAGTTGTTTAAAAGCGCCAGATGACATTGGTAAATGGAGGGGCATTTGTTTCAAAAGCCGCAACGTTTGAGGTCTTGGCCCTCTTGCTGTTATTAATTTCACCTCTCGCGTGGTTATTTTTGGCCGGCTTATTTTGTGGAAATGACAGCCGAGTGTTATTCTCGGTATTCCTTTACATATTCGTTTTTGGGGTCGCCCGCGTGTTTGTCACAGGTGACGCTGTGGGTGTTTTGAGGTGCAGACAACCATAGCACAGATAAAACGAGCCCGTCATGCACCCCAGCAAGATGCATTAAGTGATTTTGTCAGCGCTTGGATTGCATGACAGAGCCACAAGTTGAATCTTGCCTGTTCTCTCTCTCGCTTTGATTTGCATTAGAATGAAATCAGAGATCCTTTTATTATTCATATTAACAGAAGAAAACCAGCAGATGATGTCAGTGGAAAGAAAAGGTCATTTTCACAGTGTTTGGAGAAGCCTGATTTTGCACATTGCCTCAGATCCCACATGGTAGATGGGATTTTCAGAGCCAGATAATAAAGGGGTTGAGGGTTATACTTATTGAGGAACGTCCCCTGTATTTACCATCTCACTGCTACCGGTTAGACTCTGCTTGCATAAGCGCAACCTTTGCCAGCTCAGCAGTCAGTCAGGCAGACTTTAAAGGAATGGGGTGCTATGCAGATGTATGCAAATGAGGTTGCCATGGGGTTTGTGGTGGTGGGGAAACCGTGGTGACGGGTAGAGGAATGAGGTTAAAGAGGGCCATGGGCTCCAGGAGGACGTTCTCCACCACCAATGCCCTCTGGTGTTTGTTTACACGCTGTGGTGGGTTGTGGCCTGTGGGTTGTGTGAGGTAAAACAAGCCATCTCTTAAACCTCGGCCACAGCGCTTTTCACGGGCATCGTTCAGCATCACGTTGATAACATCCAGACGTTAAGGCAGCAGGGGTGTGTGTAGGTTACAAAGACGTCTCCAACTCTCACTTGCTTTCTTCGGGTGCTGGTCAAACACATGAAATTCAAATGTGCTCAAGTCAAAAAATCTTGGCGCACGCCCTCTTGATCCATATATGTACATAGACCAAATGGATGTACTTGATCCATATATGTATATAAATGAAATGGGCCTAGAGCTTTGTTGGTATGCAGCAAGATTTTTTATTTTTTTTTTGTAGGTGTTTGTTTAAAAATCATCCAAGGGGTGAAGCAAATGTATGTTTTCTCTCAAATTATCTTGAATATTTACAGTTGGAAATG
>OMLB01038722.1:3392-18719 GCA_900302555.1 Myripristis jacobus | reverse complement strand
TCGCCGTATAATGCCACACTGTCATAACCAGCTACCTGGGCCTCTTGTTATGATGTGAAGATGATATACCCCCCTCCCCATCCCATGAAACACACACACACACACACACACATTGCACAGTACCCTATTATAACAAGTATTCCTTTCTTTTTTTCAGTCTTTCAGTACAGGTTGAGTAATCGTTTGAATTTGCCATACACGACTGAGGATAGCCTCAGTGACAGTTCTATATGAAATGCATATGGTGTGTGCTGTTTTTGTCAGACACAAATGTATCACACAGCGGGATGCTTCCTATAATACTGATAAACTGGGGACCTCATTTATAAAAATATTCTTCACTTCATCCTAGATTTTTCTTCCTGAGGACATGATGAAAAGCAAATTATTACATTCATTCAACTTTAGGTTTTTGATCTGTCAGAGGAAAAAAAGGAGCCCAACATTTTTTTTTTTTTTCGTAAACTGAACTTTGGCTGGCTTGGATTTACAGTTGTTCACACAGACTTTAATAAATAAGGCTGCACGGGTTGTCTTGAAGTCTTTCCCAGTCCATTTTTGCGGGTGAATGGATGACCCATGAGCCGTTCCATGTCCATGACCCAGTATCACTCTTTCCTTCAGCATTCATCACCCAATCCATTTTGCATCCTTACCGGTAAGTGTTCTGTAATGTATTGAATGATTAACTACCTGATTGTTATTGCTAAACTGATGCTTGTCCGTTACCAATGAAACAGTCAGGTTCAAGTCATATGGTACAGTACATGTCTGTGCAGTCTGTTGATTTGTCTAAAGGCTTGGCAGAGGAAAAATGACTACATGCAATATCTGTGTGTGTTTCATCAATATAGCATGCCTTCTATTTTGGGGATTCAAAATGGTGAATGTGCAAGTAGATCAGTTGTCAAGCTTCAGCTGTTGGTCGACATTGGACCAAATGTCAGTCATAAATTTGTACTTTGTTTCAGCTAACTTGGGTGGCGTTTACTGCAAAGGAAAATGCAGTATCAGAAAGTTTAAGCAACGTATAACAGTATTTGTGAGTACCTTTAAGTATACTTGCAGCAGCAATCAATTCTACTTCAACAATGTTTATTTACCCTGATGCAGGTAACTAATTACTTTACATGGACTTTTGCTCTACTTTGTAGGCTCCACTGTGTTGCAGCCAGACTAGATTTAGCCTAGGCCAGATGTAGCTTTGATTAATTAAGGACAACACAATTGCTATCGAGCTACCTGACGTCAACTTCAATATGCATGTTCTGGTTGAAAATGATGTTTAAGTACAGTCACATTGTTCACACATACATTACAAACCAGTGATTTGTAGCTATAAAATGTATAAACTTCACATTTCTGCTAATCTTTTCCCAAAACAAGCAGTCAGAGCTCAGCTACCTTCTTATCCAGGCACTGGCTCCCATTCATTCCACTACATCACCGTAATAAAGTCATCCACATTAGTTTTCCTAAAAGCATCAGCTTGTTGTTGTGTTTGATGACTTTAAATTGCTTATAATTGGGCAAGGTGAGATGGCCTGTCAACCACAAAATAGTCCCCATGGAAACGTCGGTTTTATTATCAGTTCTGTGGTTTATGAATGGCAGCAATCTTGTTGGCCACAGAAGCAGAAGATTATAAGGTGGATGTTTCAACCACAAATTCAAATTCAAATTGAAAATTGAGGGATTTTGGTAGTGTGTTGTGAAATCTTTAGCTCCCCTGCATGATTTGGAAAATGGTTTGTTGCAGTGTAAATGTGGGTAAATTATAGTAAATGGGCCAAATATTCAAAATCACCGATATGGTCCTTTAAGCCAAATCTCTCATAAACGTCTCCAGTTGTTCCAAACACTGTGAAGAGAACAAGTGGGTCTAGGCTGAAGCTCACACTAAGAACTGGAAAACAGATTCTCACACAATGTGTGCAATGTGTTAAAGTAAAGGCATTTTAACACATTTTTGGAGTGCATCAGATCTCTCTTTTCCTTTCAACACTAACATTATTTGCAACTGCTATTTACTCCACGTCTGGTCTGCAGAAAAGTCTTTCTAGAGGCAGTTGACTTAGCACTGAAGATGGGTTTTTCGAGGTCATTCACATTCGTCCAGGAAGTCATGTCCAAACAAGGCCAAAGGAAGATGCACATGTGGACATTTCTCACAACTCTTCCTTCCATATCTGTCACTGTCGCTGGCTCTCTCCCTCTCTCCCATTCCCTTTCTATCTCCTTTCACCTCAACACAACTTTCCCCTGTCATGGCATATTAAAAGTGGTTTACATGTGCATGTCCAATGTGATGAATATGGATGTGACCTCTTTCTCTGGCGCCTGGCCGCCCGCCTGCCCTCTCGCCGGCACCCCCCAGGCACAAGACACCACTTCTGAATGAGCACAGCGTGCGTAGGAGACAGAGCTTTACCCCTGCTGAAAACACACACACACACACACACACACACACACACACACACATGCACTGAGGAATCACACACACAATCGTATACATACAGACACACGTCTGCATGCACTCACAGACACACATGCATGCAAAACACACAGTCAACTCTCTCATGCTCTTGCTTTTTCCCCACTGCCTCTCTCTGCTGACCTTTCACAATGTGTTTTACATAAAAATAAAAGAAGGGGGTAGTAAATGCCTGAAGACTGAGGGGAAGGAGGACGCTGATTTATAATTCATGTTTGTGACACCTCTAATGAAACAGCGGCCCCTGGTTTCTATGTCTTTATATCTGGGAGCTCAGGACTTGAGCGTGTACATGAATGTGTGCATGTGTGAGTGTGTATATGTGTAAATAAATACCTGTGTGTGCACTGGTCTGTGTGTCAAAACAGAATACTCAATTTCCCGATTTGAGTATGTTTTAAAATGCATAAGACACTGTATGGAGAAGCAAATTATAATAGAGAAGAACATTACATTGGGCCAGTATATTTTTGTGATTATTTTCTTTATCCGCCAACTTTCTGCTAATAAAATTTAAACCACATCGTTTTCCTTTCTAGCACTTTTTCTCGATAATGCAGGGGGAAAAAAACAACATTAAATCCTTGACAGCAATTTTAAAAAGACAGGTATTTTGCTTGTGAACTGAGAGCATGCACGTGTTCATCAAAGCCCGATTTGGTCACTTTAATTGGCGCTCTGTTACCTTGTTAAGACTAATTAGACAACAGCGAAGGTGACGGCAGGTTTGGCAATTAACACACGAGAGATGAGCTCGGGCTAATCATCACAGGCTCCTCGGTGGCACGTAGGATGCGAGGCTGGCACACAGTGGCACACCCACAGCGCGGGGGGACAGCGCTGGTCTCCTGATCAGATACATAAAGTGTCTTGTGCGTCGCATCCAGACTGGATTTCGGTTGGCATGCAAATGTGTGTGAGTGCATGTGTGTGTGTGTGTGACGATCTCCCTCTGTAGTCCACTAAGAAGAAGTTTTCCCTATTCCTCCCCCGTTCTCACACATGCCAACAAACACACACATGTGTTTGTTCGGTAGATGAACCACTACCATCTGTCTCTCCTGTGGCAGACAAAGAGAAGGAAACATCACAGTTGCCCACAAGATCTCTAAACTGTGAGGGATAAACTTCCCTTCACAGCACTTTAACTCTCTTGAATTCGAACATGTACATCTGGCGAGTTTGTGTGCACTTTACAGTACCCCGCTTTGGATTGAAACGTCCTCTACGAGGCAGCAATTTGTAAGGCAACACTATGACTGCTTCCCTTCAAAGATCTCTAAAAATAAGGCAAAACATTTCAGGCCGATTCATTTGGCCTGCTATTAATTTTCAAGTGGTGAACTTGCAGAAATACAATACAAACCATAGCGCTTTAATATTTCAGCATGGTCAATTGTTACTTTTCAGCAGGGCATTCAAGTTTTGTCAGTGGTACTTTCCCAGACGAATTACCCCCATTTCCAAACCAAAATTTCCTAAAAGCTGAATGAGTAGGATGTGGAGCCGGTGGGAAGGAGGAGGGAAATTACACATTGTAGCTATTAACGCCCTTGAACCCTGGTCTTTCCCAAGCCGGACGAACAATACGTCCTCTGTGTGGCTTCGTGACACGGCGGGGACGGAGCGAGGACACTGCAAGTGCCGTGGCACCACTAGACCAACACAGTGGCATTGGCAAGCGTCTGTCAGTGGCTCGGGGTTGAGTCACGAGTCAAGCATGTCTTGCCAATCTATGAATGTGTGTACACATAGAGGAGGGGGGGCAGTGGATGTGCTACTGTACGATTACTCATCTGGAGATGATGGGGTGGGCTGCAGAGGGCAGGATGTGGAAGGGTTCAATCGGACAAGAGCAAACGAGGCTCTCTCATCCTTTCTTTGTCTGTCTGTCACACACGCGCACACACACACACACACAACACATTTCTGTATCTAACAGGCCGTGGTGGAAAGAGTACTACAAACTGCTACTCAAGTGCTACTCAGGTAAGTACTTACTGTGACTTTGCTGAGAAGTACAGGTTCTGCTGTAAAAAAAGTAAAAGTAAAAAGCAGCTCATTTAAAATGTACTCAGAGTAAAAGTTAATGAGTTACTTTTTCAGACCATTGACATTGTTAGGTGTGATCTTTTCCATGCAGTTATAAAAGGACAAAAGAACAAGGTTGAAGCCACATTCATTTAAAGGAGCATTCTGCAAAACTGCGGAGGGTAGATGGAGGTGAGGACCCCGTAGACTCAACTGTTGAGTCTGTAGGTGAGTATAAATGGTCCTCACTTCCATCACCCATCTGCTGCTTTTCATGGTGCTCCCTTTACTGGAAAGAACCAGATTCTTCTTTTTGTTTTTGCTGACTGAGCTTTAATTGTGAAAGGTTCCACAATCTGTCACTGATAATTTGTTCTCTGTGTTGGGTAAGATTTAAAATGGAGGGGAGTGCAATACTCAAGCAAAAAAAATGTACTTAAGTAAAAGTAAAATTACTGTCTTTAAATAATCAAGTGCACAAAAAGCTACTCAGTTGCAGTAACATGAGTGAATGTAATTCATTACATCCACCTCTGCCAACAGGGTAGCAAAAAATGGCAAAACCAAACAGACTGATCAAACATGGGCAGATAGATGGATGCCCATACACACATGCACTCACACACACACACACATATAACCATCCAGATCCACTATCATCTGTCAAAAGCAGGTTTCCCTCCCTGGCACAGTGTGTGGATTATGACTGGAGCACAGAGCGTTCAAAATCCAAATTCCTTTGGCCACGATTTGTTTTCTTTCCCATTGATCACCAAGCAGCTGCTGACTGATTCTCAGCATATTCAACCCAGCCACAGTGTTTTCTTAGCCTTTCAGACATGCAGACAGACAGGGTGAGGAGACCGAGGAGGTGAGAGGTAGAGGAGAGGAGAGGGCAAAATGAAGTGCATGGAAAGAGTATGTGGGAGAGGGAGAACTGGTTTCTGTGGCTCGCCGTCCAGAAACATGGAGGGAGCTGCAGCTTAAAGGTTAGAGAAGCAGATATTTGACCAGAAGGTCACCAGAGTGAATATCTGCCCCGGCTAGGAAAATCCAAGCAGGGGAAATTAATTGAGTGACTCTCTCCCACTCCACAGCTAGAGAAAGCTGCCCTTGAGCAAGGCACTTAACCCCAGCTGCTCAAAGGGGGGGTTATGTTTCATATATAACTGATTATGTATCATATATGACAACATTTAGGGAAAGCAGCAACATTAAGGGATAGGAGCGTTTATACGATGTTTAGAAATTAGATCTTTATATTTGTTTTCAAATGTATGTTACTTGTCTTTAGTAATTGTCCTCTGTTTGTTTTTCCTCTGAGAACATGGCGTTGTAGCTTGAGGAGAGCCAGTTCAGTTAACCCTAAAACTGTATTATTCTTAGCTTTGTATGCTGGTTAGTTAGCCAGATACTATGCTACTATTAGCCACTGCAACATTTGCTTCTACTAGAAGTGTTGGCTAGATGGCAAGACAGTGATGGATAGCTGTTAGCTATCAAGCTGATATCAGCTAAACACAAAATCGATTAGATGTATTGGTGGGGAAATGATCAGTTTCCCGTCAGCAGCCCAGAAATTAACCACATTTTTCCCCTTTTTGACACGGCCAAGTGCTACTGTTGCCCAAGAGCTGAAGCTCTCCAATACGGCAACCAGAGGTTGCACTCCATCCAGAGATACAGTAAATCACTGTGACGTTTCTAACAGGCAGCTCCTTGGTGGTGTGTTGTGCAGAAAGAATTCAAATTTCAGTGAGAAAACTTGAGATAAAGAAACAGAATGACTGAGATTTGCTACCCTTGTTCCTTCCCCAGTTCCTTTCATTTCTTCATCTTCTTTTCCCCTGGCACCAGAGCCGCCATCCTCTTTCTTGTATCCCTCCATCCCCTCTTTAATAAACGAGCGATGGTGGTAATTGCCCAGTCTGGGACGACGTCATTACTCATTCAGATGTCCAATAACACTGCAGTACTCCCAACACACACAGGCTTAGCCGGTACATGCTGATCTATATCATTGATCTCTCTCCAGCCCTCCCCTCACCCTCCCATACTCCATTTTTCATATTCAATGAGTGACTTGTAGATTTGGCTGCTCGATACAGATACGTCTCAATTAAGAGCAGTTCAGAGGGAGGCTGAGGAGGCCAGGGTCTGTATTGACATGATGTGGACTGGTTTACCAGTGGAGCAGCACGGAGGGCAGCGGTCAGAAAGTAGAACCAGATAAAAAGTAACTCTAGAATTGACTACTGATTTAAGAGTTTGGTGTATTAACTTGTAAATGATCAATGGCATGTTTGGGGGGGGAAGTTATGAAGGTTTTTATTCCAATGCAGTGCATTTGTCTCTATAAGAAAAACTGGCAAGCAACCCATCCCTTTATAGTTCAAAAATATAAATAATTCTGTATGAAAAAGCGTTGACATTGGTAAGCAAAGGTTTTAAAATAGAAAATATTTTTTTCCACCATGAGTATCAAGTTATCATTAGAGCAGATTAGAACACCAGATATCTTATTTTGGAATTAAACTTAATTGAAACCTATTGAAAAGTATTAATTCCCTACATCTTCAGAGTTCAGATTTTGGAGAAGATATTCACATTTATTGAAACTCTTATTCACAGTAACATTCAGTGAAATATAATCGAATGAGTCTCAAATACTACTATGAGATCGCCAACATTACTGGCAACTTATAATCAGAAGTGAAAGGCTCAAAGCCGCAGCACCCTGACAAAACTAGAAGTGGAACCAAACAAAACTAGACTTGGGAACTTGTGGTTGTATTAAAATTGCTGTGAACGCTCCAGAGGTCAGGCTTTGGACATTTAGCTCAAACTCTTATCCAGAACAACCTACAATCCAACAGGGAAATGAGCTCAAATTTCTAGATTGCCAGCAGCACAAGCAACCAATGGTAATGAGTTCAGGGGGTCAAAGCCGCAGCACCCAGACAAAAATAGACTTGCTAGACCTGAATGTGAAGGGGGCACGAACAGGCGCGGGTCCCAGTGCAGCCCACTGGATCCATGCAGCTGATGAGATGTGGTTTCCACAGTCTCTGCTGTCAAACTCTCCACAGCACCTGAGGGAAAACAGAGCAGCCTGGGAAAAAGAAAGTGGGCCAGGGACTTTGTGTTTGATGGCGGGGCGCGCACTGTGCATGTGTGTGTGTGTGCGTGTGTGTGAGTGAATGATACTGCATGTGCATGAATGATTCAGTGTTTAAGTGTTTTTGTCTAACTGCATATGTGTGTTTCAAATTCTACGGAAATTTTGCAGAGTGATGAGCAGTCATTTTTGAACTGGTTACTTTGTTACTTGCATGACAAAGTAACTGTATGTTACAAAGTTCCTTATTAGCAGTAACACATTTGAGTATATGCATTATGCCCTGTGCTGCCAGGGGGACTGCTTTAAAATACAATGCAAGGCTATTACACGGAGGCATAACAAGAAGATTTCAATGGTAGTTTTTTGCCTTTGACCATTATAATATTATAAATTTAAACAAAACCTACATACAACACAGCTGAGTTCTCACAGCTTCAAATAGAAATATATCACCTTTACTGACTTTTCTTAGCTCTTATTCAGTGATTCGGAAATGCAAAATTTCAATATATTACATGCCTTGAGTGAACTAAAGAATTTAATTTAATATATTCAGTATATGTAAACTCAACTATTGTGCTCAAAACTTCAACTCAAAATGTGCTATTTCTTAAGTTTCTTAACATTATTATTATTATCATCATCATCATTAAATTACAGCAGACATTTTAAATGCCATGTGGGATTTATTTAAGGAATTATTACACAGCAGAATTGTCTAAAAGTACATTACGGAGGGCCATATTCCTTAGGAGAAATGTTGCATTAATGCACGTGTGATTTTTGCACATCTGTCCCGTGATATTGCACTTAAATCAGTCCTACTTTGACACGGCAGGTAGAGCAGAAGATAGAGAGGAACAAAAGTAGAAAGCAGAAAGAACATTTGGTATTTGCCTGAACTCTGCAGCCAAACATGCAGAGACCATTGGCTGAATAAAATGCAGGAATGTGCCATCTTTTATGGAGGGAATGAAGAGAGTAAAAGCACTCTGCTACATAAAACTCATGTATATATATATATTGGATTACAGTGCGTCTCATCGCTGTAAGTCATAAATCTCCAGGACGGGACTGTAAAAGGCCCAGGATGAAAGACCTGATTGGGTTATTTTGACTGATCTTCGGTGGAAGAGTTATTTTTGCCCGTGGACAGCCATTGCCAGCAGACACTCTATATGGCTGGGGAATTCACTGTCAGCCGAGTGTTAATATTAACCATCCATAACAACAGAGTGTTAGTCTGAGGAGAAAGGTAGTGTAGCTTGACGGTGAGCAGACACACCTGTATGATATCACAGCTCAAGGAGTGTACATTGTATATGACTGGGGTTATACGTTATATAGCAAAATATGTTATATCTGTCACTGGATGATGTACTGTGTAGACCCTGCTCACGATTTGCACATTAGGTCATTCACATTCATCGGCGATCTGATTCACACAGCGTATTTTTGCTGAATTGAAATTGCACAAAATTTAATAGTGTAATTATGATGAGACGAAAAGGTATTCTTTCCTATATTAAGCTGGCAAATACTGTAAATCTCTACCTTCAGTTCCTCATTGGTGTTATTCAGTGTCTGTGCCTATATGAGGGTAAAGATCTATTCACATCGAATCCAGTGCAAATAAATGGCAAGATATTATAAAGTATTCACAAAGAATTTTGGCACACCAAACTATTCACACCAAGTCTGCATTTTCGTCATTCTCAGGAATAGTTTGGATACCTAAATCTAAGTGGAAAAAAAAAAAAGTCCACTTAACTTTCAAATAATGACAGACCCTTGTGGTGCAATATTTCAGACTCGGTGTGAATGTGTTAATAGAAATACATTGTTTTGTTTTTAAATCTTGTCATAAATGTTATTTTTGCGCTGAAAATTCAGACTTGGCACGTATATACCTTGAGGCCTGCAAAATTGTGGTAAACTGCTGATTTTCTCATGAGTGTTTTCTCCTAATAGCTATTATTTCTCTCAGTTTTAAGAGACAAAGTTAACTTTGTTGCACTTTTGCACCGTAGTAATAACAGCCACTTTCAGAGGCACTTTTTGCACTCTTCAGGTTGCTCTGCCAGCTTCTCCATCTAAGCGTTTGTCTTGGTTTCATGGTACATGTTGCACATTCAAAAGATGTGAGGTAATGGAAGTGCTAGCCCCAGAGTGGTATACCACTCTGGGGCTTTCAGGGGAACTGGAAATAACAGTTCAAGATTAGGGGTGGAATGATTCATCCATTGAATCGATGCATTGATCATAAATTCTGCCGATTCAACTGAATTGGTCTGCTAAAAGAAAGAAACAGGATGAATAGCTCTGATTTAAGCATGAATCGATGATTTGCTTTGATTCAATCACAAATTATTCTAAGAAAAACCTAACATTGTGATGATCTGACAAATACTACAAATTGCAACTATTTTTGTTAATAAAGTTCTCTTAATAGAATAAAAAAATGCTTAAGTTATTCACTTTCAAAAAGAATAAGTATCATCTTAGATTATTACACATCTTAATGGATTTTGACATACAGTGTGGAATCAAAACATCAACTCTGATGTTTGTTTACAAATTTGAACTGAATTGAATAGTTCCCAAAATCACTCTCCTCCTCCTCGTCTCTTCAATCAAATCGCAGACTGCTTAATTGCGAATTGAACTGAATCAATGTTAAGCCAAAGACACCCACATTCAATATCATGTGATTTATATAACTATTAATTGCAGTCAGTTGCTGTGATGTATGATTATCTGTGATTAATTATGTAGCCTTAGTGTGTTATCTTCCCCACTGCCTCCACCCACACTGGCAGGGCTGCCTCCCATGTAACAGAGAGATCACAGGTTTGATTACCACATCTAAAATAAATCTGTATTCACTGGCATGATTAGCCATTTGTGATATAACACAAGTCACGCTGGCTGAGATCTCCACAGAGGGGCTCAGTATGGATGAATGCAATACATATATCCTCGAGATTCAAGCCAAATTGACTGTTTCATTTACAATCCATCCATGTGGCCACTTTTTTAAACGTTCAGGAAAAAGTTCATGTCGTCATAGCTCCGAATACGAGACAATGAGACGTGACGTTGACTTCTGCTTCTCATTCTTACCAAAACACATCTTCACTTCAGTCTCCTCCTTTTCCACTCTTCCCTGCTGCCCTTTTTCTCTCTCTCTCTCGCTCTTTTTTTTACAGGCTTCAGGAATGCGAGGTCTCCTTAGTGATTTATAAACATACACATAATAAATGGGCGGCTGTAGTTTAAGCGGTGATGAAGCATTCTCTCTCTGGGACACAGCGCTGGCCTGTGTGTGATTTAAAGGGCTGACATTTATGGCTTGCAGGCCTATTATTCAGAGTGACTGTCTGTGTACAGACCAGCGTTTTACAGCGGCTACACAGAGGTGAGCCCGAAACTCAGCTAGGATCTGACACAGGCTAAATATTCAGTCAGACCGGAGTACAGTATGCAATACATGCTGCTAACGCTGTGGATGTTTGCCAAGAGTATGTGGTTATATCTACAGTAGAGCACGCCAAGCTTCAACTAATCTTTCAGCAACCTAGTCTCATGGTACTAGACTGAGGTTAGATGTCAAACTCCGACTGATGAACACAATTCTGACTTTTGTTTTTTACTTCCTCCAAGTGAGACCAAATTTCCTCAGCTACACTAGACGTAACTGTGTGTTAGTCATAACCAGCAATGTGGTTATACTTAATGTAAGCCATGTCAACAGCACTGAATTGATGATTTATGAATGTAATAGAAGCTCTGTTGTGCTGCTGCGGCGGCTTGCGTTGTTTGGTATCCTGAATTAATTATCAATGTTTTGCGTTTGATTTTGGTCCAAAGTATCCCGGCCACACTGAGCTGTTCTACATTCTCACATGACCCATAACCTGTCTGACTACCACCGATGAGCAGCGGATTGCAATCGACGACTCAACGTCCAACATCACTAACTGTCCAAGATAATAGATGACAATAATGGGAAACTGTCCCCAAGCACTCGTTTGGAGTCTTCCTGCCCATTTACTGATACCCTTCCTATTTAATTCCCCTCCTACAGCCAGGAAAACAGACACTTTGAGTCCATCTAGAGGGAGCACATTTACAATAAAAGGCCAGCTGAATCCTCGGCTCACGTTTCCTCCTAACCGTGGCAGGACATAAACCTTCGGGCCAGACCTCATTTTCTCGGCGCCATCTCCCGGACACGGCTACAAAAAATCAATAAGGCTGCACACAATCCTCTTAACTTTGTAAGCCATTGTGAAAATGCCTTTGTTGAAAGAATATGGGGAATATTTTTCTTTCCGCTCGCCTTTGGTTTTTGTTTCACTCCCAATTTCCCGCTAATGAAGTCACAAGGACAAATAGCGAATCCATCGGCGCTAGCCTCTTGCTAAATTAGCATTTTGCTAACGTGCCGTGCTAGTATTTTCTTGACGCAGTTTCTGTGACAGAAGCAGTCTGTTGATGTGCATTATGGCCACGCTAACTCAATTCCTCCAGCTGAGCAAGGAGAAATAATTCAATCGCGTTGCAAAGATAAAGAACCCTGGAGCAGGGTGGAGAAATCTGCTGTGCCTGTATCAAGTTATACTCTGGAGATTAGCGCGTAGCATGCAGCGCTTAGCTGGTAGCTACACTGCATCAAGGCTGACTGTGATTCACATAGTCAATAAAGCTGGTTGGCTTATTGCATCATGCTGTTCACATAGGTTTAACTGTCACAACATAATACAAGTGCTTTCATAAAAACTGCCTCGGAGGCTTGGATGGCTTAGGGTGTCTGCTTGATAAACTCTGACACATCCACGCGCTTGACTGGTTCTTTGGGAATGTGGTCAGGCTGCTTCCCTTCAGCGATTACTCACCAGTGTGTCAACATCAACACACGATGAGGCGGGGCTAAAACAGGAAATCAAATACCAAACATTTTATGATAAGATAAGATGAATCGATGCGCAAAGGTACACTGGGAAAACGCAGTTGCAAAGGCTAAAAGTAGGTTAGCTCAAATGCAACTTTAATTATCGTTTATATGTGATCCAAATCTAAATTGCTCTTTGGTTTTTGCTTTGGTTGCAGCACCTTGCAAGCGCACAGGAGGCCTGTCTGTATGTACGACAGTGAGCCAACCAAGAACCTGGACCACCCAAAACTCAAGAATGGCACTTGACTCATATAGGTTCTCAATCTTAAGAAGAAGCATTCTTATTAAAATTCACAATCTTTACACATGCTATAATCCCCTGAAGCTTTGAATGTTTCAGTTTAGGCCAGCAAGCCTGGAGGTGGAGCCACTACCAGGAAGTTATACCTCACCTGGCAGGCCTGCAGTCTTTTCCCCTCCAGGTCTCACTCACCAAACTATGATGAACATTTACTTCAAGTATGCTTGAGCTTTTCAACACTACTGCTTTTACATATTCTATTAATATTTCATTAATTTGATTAAATGTTTACCTTTTTACATGTTGTGTTTAGCAGCTAGTGGAATACATTTTGAAAACAACCTTATTAACCTTGCACATAACCTTGTTGCACATGCATGAGGGACATGTGCATCCTGAACAGGAGTTTGTGCACATGCACACACACACAGGTTTTTTTTCTCTCTCTCTCTCTCTCTCTCTCTCTCTCTCTCTCCCCCAAATGGTTCCTCTCAATCTTTAGCACTCGCAGCATCTATAGCCCACTGCTGTACATCACCATGACAGCAGGGATTCAGGCAGAGGCTCGGGGTAGAGGAGGTCTTCCAGGTTGCCTCATGTGATGGACAGGAATAGTCTGGAATCCCTAAGTGGAAGTAACCTCACATTGACCTCACCCTGTCATGGCTTGTGTGACCCAACTCAACTTATAACCCTTGACCTCCGATGCCTGATTCTGCCTCACTTAAAAAGAAGTAGGCCCTCATTCTCATGAAACAGCTGCATTCGTCTGCATGTTGCATCCATTAGATCAGATAGCTCTTATGCACTGATCAAAGTAAGACAAATCTTGTAATAGTGCTTGAGTTTTTAGTTAATTAAACATTTGCACACCAACACTAGCACTTTGTATTTTGGAATTAAATCCATCCACGTTTCACACTGGCTTTTACCATTTATGAGTAAGCTTTCTGAGGCATGTCTGCTGATCATTTCACAATGCACTTTACCATACGGATGACTCCTCCAGCCAGTAAAGGGTTAAATGCAATATGTATTCTGCAAACAGAAGCCACTTCTCCCCAGAGCTGTGCAACGGTGATATTCTTCCCCCAGAAATAAACGACAGTGGAACAAGAAGTGGCACATAAATTAAAGTGGCAGTGTGATTGATGATTCAGAGAACAGCAGAAAGGGTGTTTGCATCGCTTTTGGTGGGACTAGGGAATATGCGCACCCGCATGCATGCACACACACACACAGACACACATACACACGTGCACAGACACCCTCCCATGCACACATATGTACATACATAAACACACTGACAACACAAAAACACTACACACACACGCACTCACAAACCATTTGCCATGTGTAACCAATCCAAAACCCCTCTGCAACACGGTAAAATACACCCTTGAGAGAGTGTGTGAGAGACAGAAAATTAGGAGAAAGAAAGTGTATATATATGTGTGTGTGTGTGTGTGTGTGTGTGTGTGTGTGTGTGTGTGTGTGCGTGCATGCATGCTTGTGTGTGTGTACTGTGCTCTGCTTCCCCCCAAATGAGCTCCATGCAATATTAAAAGATGCAAAATTAGTCTGCGAGTGAGGATGCACACAGAACGCCATTGGCGACTGACCTACCAAGGGCACCATGGGAAATAAGCAGACTGGGCATGTGATTTCTTAGCAGACCAGTAGATATTGTTTTCCACACTGGACCTATCCATCACTCCCCCAACATGTTAATTCTCCTCAAGACCACCAGCCATCCACAGGGACACCTGCACTATCAGTGGATGGTGGACATATTGACCTTATTACCCAGCAGCCATTTTGAATTTACATCACAGTCGGGGTGGGAACCACTACCTGGGAAATACAGTGTGTAAAACTAGCATTACCTCTGTAAAAGCAAGGACTTGGAGGGCTCATAGTCATCAAATTAACTAGTAAATTAGCTATTAATTTCAGCAATAGCAACTAAAATAACTGGTTGAATTTAATATATAATCTTAAACCTTCCTAATCTATCAAATGATGAATGTCTACCTGATTCCCAACATTCGTATGATACATCCTGGTAAACAACAATAGTAATAGTGAGGCTGCATTTGCTCCTCTGGGTAGAGTTTCCTAGTCGTCTGAGGGTTAGGGTTAGGAAGAAACTAAACAGGATATTTTGCGACCATGTGGACTGTATGGTCTGCATGATGCCAACGTAATTATACAACCCAACACTCTATCAAAATTTCATTTTCCTTTCAAATAACAGCATTATGTGTAAGCATGAAAGACCAGGCTGGCATCAACTCTGCGTTGAATAAGCTTTTGGACGTCAGTAATGGGGAACTGCAAACAGTTGGGGGGGTGGAGGGGGGGATTAAAGGCTGAGGTCGGAGGAGCACTTAACACTGCAGGAGAATGTTCTGGTTGGAGGGGAGGAGAGGCAGAGAGCGAAGGGACGGGGCGGGAGTGGTAGTGTTAATGAAGGGGGCAAG
>OMLB01038712.1:6813-35901 GCA_900302555.1 Myripristis jacobus | reverse complement strand
GGAGACAGAAAAAGCCACAAAGAACATTTTTTTTGCACCAGTTGCTCTTGTACTTGAATTCTTTCACTAATTTCTCACCTCTCCAGCAGCAGTGCGGAGTGTCCAGCACTGCACACGTGCCTCCACTGGGGGTAGTTGCTCTGCCTCAGGTGGAAGCAGGAGCCAAGCTCATCCAACAAAACTGTAAGAGCTGCAGTGCAAACCAGTCACAACAGGTCAGAATCACTGACTGCACATTATGAATAAAAAAATGTTTCAGAGTTCTATATTTACCATCATTGTAACTCCCCGGAGTTGAATCACGGACACAAGGCGTTCTTGGGTTTTAACAGGCATTTACTTGACTTCCGATGCCGTGAGAACTGAGTACAAATGAATAAATACAAACTTAAATGAGTCCCCACACAATGTATTCTCGTAGAGAATAAATATCAAACAATTAAATTAACTTAATACAAATGGCCAAAAATGGTCAAAATACAACCACTGCTCTTGTTGCCAGTTTTCTGTTTGCACTGCACATAGACTTCCTCAGTCTGTAGGGTTAATAAGGGCACAATAACACTCCTGCTCTCGAGGAAATCTCAGGAGCTCCACACACACACGGACTAATCCCTTGTGAAAAGTGTAATAACATTCATTCTGGCCTTTGGCTTCAGTCACTATGTCAAAAATAAATCCAAATCTCAGAAAATGTGTCAGCCAAGGAGCCCATATCACTACATAACAGAAATCAGAAGTTAGTGAGATGGCTGATAACATCCAAGAGGAGTTTTCATGTCCTCTCTGCTGTGTTGTCAAAGCATTCACTTAATGTTATAGTGTTCCCACAAACAAAATCCTCTGAAAACAAAAGATAAGTCCTGAAATAATATCTGTTTTTTTCCTTGAGCACTGTCAGTTCTGATGTTTCTTGCCCCTGGTTTGTGTTATATGCCCTGATTTTTATAAGGTAAACTGAAGTGTTTTAACTAAATGGACGCTTAACTTGAACACTGAATGTTGTGTTCAGTATCCAGGAAAAAGAGAAGATATTTGAGAAACCCAGATTTGGTATAAATGAAGGATTTAGATGTGGCCAACAAAATGCATTGACCCATTAAAGTCCAACTGCAAATAAGCCTTTGTCATCACAAGTAAATCAGATCCACTGAAGAGAAAAAAATGCCACAGTTATTAACTACAACTCAGCTGCTGGTTGTTTTAGCACAGCTATTATGATAAAAAAAAAAAAAAGCTTTTGCCTCTCTAATAATGTAAATGTTTTTTCATGAATGATGACCTGTCCTGAACTTTCTATGGAGAGGATGAAGATCTTCACATACAGTGGGATTACACTGGGCAAAAACTCAGCTCAGTTCAGCAGACCACCAGCAGAGTCTCCAGGACCCTTTCAGTGTGTTGTCACACACAACACACTGACTTTATGAACATGAACATTCGCTCACTGTCTCACTCTCCTCCCATCTGGCAACAGATCCTGGCCTCTGAGCTGCAAAGTGGCTCAGTTTGACAGGAGCTTTTTGCCCCCTGCCATTACTGCTGAAAACAAACTGCTCTAATAACACCATGGATAATACACACAACACTAGGTTGTTATTTCAATTATGCTCAACTGCTGGTGATCCTCAAGAGTGTTTTTATACAAGCCATGTAAAATATAGTAATTTATGCAGATAGTAAATATATATCTTTTCAAGTCATTTATGCTTACTTTTTTCCTTGGAAATTTTAACACATTTATATGAAGATATACATGATCAGTACTAGACCTTTATCTATCTATCTATCTATCTATCTATCTATCTATCTATCTATCTATCTATGTATCTATCTATCTATCTATCTATCTATCTATCTATCTATCCACCTATACATACATACATATATATGTGGCCACTGTGGCACCTGTACAATCTAATACAATCTAATCCAACTGTTCTGCCATAAAGTTTACTTTTCTGCTGCCTATAATGCTCAGATTTTCTTCTTGTCACAGTAATAGAAGTGCTCATTCAGTTATGCACCATTAACTATGAGCTCATAGTTAGTGGTGCTGTTGCGCTGGACTATATTTTATTGAGAGGGGTTTCTAATATTCTGTCCCCCTCATGTATATTAAATAAGGAGGACAAAAAAATAGAATCACCTTTTTTTTAATTGAAGACTGTATACTGTTGACCACTGATTGAATGACTGATTGAATGAATCAATGAATAAAAGAATCAATGAAAGCTTTTTTTGCTTCCTGTCTCTGATGTTAGTGGTGTGCAGGCCAAAAGCTCATTACTCCTGGAAGCAGACAGTGTGGCTACACAGAAGGATGGAAGTTCAGGAGAGGGGGCAACAGTAAAAAAACACACTGATTTCACAATATAGACCTTGTTTATTGATAAATATACAAAAGTGTGGATATTATCGTCGGCTATCTAGATGATCATATACAATATTTTGAAAATCAAATACAGCTATGGTTATTTCGACAGAATTATTTACTTTATACATCAGATTTCATAGGTCACATCATGATTTGATATAGTGTTAACATTCACAGTAAACAAAAACATTTCCCATATGCACCAGATATTCAACATATAGTTTATTAAAAATGCACATCCAGTGTTATAAAAATATGTTGTCGCCATATAATCTCTTTTGTTCTGTAAATCTGCTAAAAAAAACCAAAACTGCATTAGTTTTATACATTGATCACTGGAGGCAAGTTATCGCAGCTGGCTGATGGTGATGGCTGACTCATACCAAACCCAGAAGCCTGCATAGACAGCCTCGCTGAAGGAGGCCTTGAAGCGGTGGATCAGAGTCATGGTGTCCCCTACAGCGTAGAAAGAAAGGGTCCCTCCGTCGTGGTCTAGGAACACACCGATACGGGCCGAGTAGGGTGCGTTGATGTCCACCTGGTCCTTGCTGTGGCGGGCCGAGTAGCTGGAGTCGGAACAGAAGACGCTCCAAGACTTGCGGTTGTAGCCAATGCGGCAGCTGTCACCATAGCCTGTTCTCTTGATGCCCTGGTAGGTGACTCCGATGGAGGCCCCCTCGCCGCTCCACTCCACCTCCCAGTAGTAGGCGCCTCCGGAAAGGGGCTCCTTACACAGGACTTGGGGCAGGCAATCGAACCGGCTGGAGCTGTCGCCATAGTTCTGGGGTTCTCTCTTGAGGGCAGCTTTCCTGTTTCCCCTGGACAAGTAGAGCTGTCGGTAGGCTGTGTTTGGGTCCAGAGTGAGCTGACAAGCATCTAGGAAAAAACAGAAAACATATGGAACAATGCCTTTGGTCTTAACATTTTGTAACAAGCAGCAGTTATCATAATTTGTCTGGATTAAATGCAAATGAGGAAAGCGTTAGAGAAACCCAACATGGACAAAGCTTCTATT
Source organism: Myripristis jacobus (assembly GCA_900302555.1). Taxonomy (NCBI): domain Eukaryota; kingdom Metazoa; phylum Chordata; class Actinopteri; order Holocentriformes; family Holocentridae; genus Myripristis; species Myripristis jacobus. Next base: position 32,509 of record OMLB01038712.1, on the reverse strand, counting down.
ACCCTTCCACCTTTGCACCCCGAGACAGCAAGACGATAGTGGTTAGCTGGATTGCAATCAGAACTGAGCTAGCAATGTAATGTTGGGATTCACAAGTGTGAGACCCTCTGGCTCTTGCCTACATGCAGCAATCAGATATCACCTGCCTGCTGCTGTGTACCTCCACCTCAGTAGGTCACAGTTGGTGGGACACCCGGTGGCCTCGGCTAGATCTGGCAGGCCTATTATCTGGAATGCCAGAGGTATCAACACTGTTTGTGACTTAAATCACAAACAGAAGTCCATCTAACACAGTGTACTGTAAACTATGAGCGGGGACAATGAGTTGCTCGACTGTTTCTAGTCACCCCCCCTTAGATTGCTACTGTGCTTTTAAGCCCCATCTCCAGTGACCTCAAAAACAAGGTGGCCTCTGCAAACAGGCATTACAAGCATATTTTTGTATTCTAGGGCAAAGTAGCAGTGATCTGAAAAATGCAAGGCTGCAGACTTTAATTTATGTGCTATACAGCCTAATTTTGGTCTGGGTTGTGACTGGCAAGGAGAATAGGGTGAGGACAGTCATACATCGATTCCTGAGATGGGCTGTTCTCAGACAATTGGAGATTTGGAAGGATTTATGAGGCCACTGGAGGAGGTCTTTAATCAGCCTGGGCCCCAGGGGCGCATTTGGGGACAGTATGAAAGTATTCCTCTCAGTCAGAAACTTATGCTTCAGTGGTATTACACTGTGCATAAAACTACTCAAGTGAAAGAATTGGTTTATCACTTCAGATTCCAGTGACAGTCATTAAGATTTTGTTTATGCTTGACCACAAGCACCCACTGGCATTTTACTTGTAATTGCATATATTATAAAAGTAAGGGGAAAATTTAAAATTCTGATAAAGCAAAATTTCAAAACTCTTGTATTCATTTGCCTTGCTTGTTAGCATAGCGCACCTCACCCTTCAGTGTCAAATATTATTATCATTTTTATTATTAAACATAGTACCTAAAATCTATAGGGTTAGGATCAACCACAGGTTCTGACAAAGACCCTCACCAGCATCTTGCCTCATTGATTCAGTTTTGAAAGGCAGAGATCTATAGATCTATACATCTTGATCTATAGGAAACAGAATCCAGACTCACATTTAAGGAACTCGTCCCTGGTCTGAGGCTCATGGGTTGGCACAGATCTGTACATGGCAACTTCATCAGCTGTGAAAAGAAATCACTCAACATATTAAAACAATGTATAAAAGAGTGGTTGCAGAAGCATTTATTGGTATCTTTGGTGAGTTAGTCTTTATGAAATGAAGTTAAAAGTTTCAGTGCTCAGAAATATTTGCAATAAATGGAAAATCTACTCTGAAAAGCAATTCATATATGTCAATTTGAATATTAAGAGAAACCTCTAGAGGGGAGCTTAACTTTGTGGGGAAAAGGGAATTTGAGATACTGCACACAACAAGCTTCATTTATAAAAGCTCTAGCTGTATACTGAATCAGTAAATGTGTTCATATCTTTAGGAGATCATGCTGTACACTGTGTCTATCACAACGTCCAGTACTTTCACTACGAAAGGAGAAGCTTGTTGCAACATGTTGCTTGATGACACCATTGATGCAAATCTCAGCACTTTCCATTGTAGTTATCAGAGACTCTTGTCTCTGACTGAACTTTCCACTGGAATAACTTATACAACTTCTGTTCTGCTCTAGTTTGGTTTGCTTGAAGTGTGTTTGTGTAAACCTGCAGTAAGGCATCCTAAGAATTATCAGTCAAAGTAAACATCTAACCGTGTGGCTACTCAGTGACCTCAAGCTACTCTGGAATAAATGTCATTGTGCTCGGACCTCGTCCCAAATCAACCAGATTAGCACAAAGTCGTTCTGCACCTAAAGAGGAAATTGTAAATGGATTTTCATTTTCCTGGTTTAATTAGGCTTAATTTCCATTTCAGGCCCATATATTGTCGCTATTTCAGTTGACTTGTAGTTGATGTACTTAATAAGTACCATTACCACTGTTGCATATTTCTTCCAAGTTAAAATCAGCATGAGGTAAGATATTTGTGTGGGATGTACTGGCTCACCTTTCATTGTCCGTCTCTTCTTGGCCTCATCCAGCTGACAGAAAGTCATTTTGTTGACTGCAATAATAAATACAAATCACCGAGTTAATATGATGATAAATGCCTGTGAAAATGGTGTCACATCAAACAATTATCAGACAGTAAAGTTTAGTTTTATATTATTCATTGTTTGTGAATAACAAGCCCTGGATTCTGTCTTCTCTCTTACCTGACTTGGCCACTTTGACCAGCTCATCATTGCTGAATTCACTGAGGTGCTGCTTCATGTCTGAGACGGCCTTAGTGACCGCGCCGAAGGAGAAGTAGGGGTTGACGCTCACTGTGGGCAGCTCCTCAGCCTCCGTCTGGGCTATTAGCATGTGGTAGGTCTAACGAAGAGAAAACAACAGTACGTTTGAGGATAAAAAATTTCAAATACATCTGTTTTTGGTGCGAGATCTTTCTTTGAATGAATTGTGATTTTGATATAAGTTTTACTGACACTTTAAAATGATGAAACATGAAATTCAAAATGATCAAAAGGAGCGTTGTAAGATATAGTATGCTCCAGTGGTGTGTTTACACATTATCACACAAAGTTTGCAATACAAAGCATTACTGAACTGAAGAATGCACTAGGACATCAGGTATAGATGTTATCAGAGATGTTGTTACATAAGAACATTTGCATGTAATTCTAACAAGAGAGGCCTGTGTTTTATCCAGCTGAACACATTGTTGTGTCCCCATTCAGGGCTGTGCAGTCACCTGGATGAAGTGGATATGGTCTTCAGTCCGGAACAGCTGGGTGATCTCATTGTCTCTCCTCTTCAGGTCAGAAATCTCATGGCCGAGCCGCTCCATGTGGCCCTCGGCGTTGTTGAGTGCAGCTCTCTTATTGGAGGTGATCAGCTTGGCCATTTCCTGCTGCATCCTCTCAATGGAGCGCATCATGTCCCCGAAGAGCTTCTCACACTCCTGCATGGCTCTCTGGGCTGAGTTCTGCACAGGAGACAAAGAGGCAAATCATCAATCACCTGAGTGCCAAAGATGGTTTTACTGCTATATTGACATGCACTATAGTGGAAAAGTAATGCACATGAAAGGTTATAGTAAGGTGGATCACTGGACGTACACTTGAGGGTAGGAAAAAAAAACTATCACACACTGTGGCTCCATATGCATTTCTCTTTTGTTTAAATGATGTTTCAGCCATAAAGCCTTCTTTAAGATCAACAGGGTATTATGCCACCACTCTTTAATACTGATGATCACGAGGAAGAGAAATGCATATGGAGCCACAGTGTGTGACACATTTTTCCTACTTTAAATACTGAGATAAGCTGTCATCACTGTTGCATGAAGGAATGCTTTCTGTTCTAGTGCTTGATTTTTCTGATAATCCATTCAGTCTGTAGTGGTTAGTCCGGTCTTGTTGGTCTGTTGGATAATAGCGTCACGAACCTTGAGTGAGTCCACAGCTTGTTTCAGCTCCTCCATCTGCTTGAGCCGATCGTGGATCTTCTCCTGGATCTCAGCCTGGGTGGCGCCCAGCCTTTGCTATGAGGAAAACAGCAGGGAGTGTTAGAGTAAAACAATGCAAAGACTGTGTTAACAGTTGAAGATGACTGAGTAAACATCAAGTTTATGGGCCTCAAAATGCAATGAGCACAATGAGCATAGCTAGATGCTACAGCGTGAAGCCGCACATGCGAGTGACAGTTACAGCCTCATTCATACGGGTGGGTCTCATAAGCGCTCAAGATTTTGATTTACTGTAGGGCCTTGGCACATCTAACTATATACTCTCCTGTGCATCACCTGCCACTTAGTCTCTTATGTAGTGCAAAGAGCTGTGATACATATCAGCCTTTATTGGCTTTAATGGCAAAAACAATACTGTACACCCAGGCAGCAATGTGACCGTCACCTCTGTCGATCACATCAATGGGTTTGTCATTACAAATTCATGCTGCATTGCCAACCTTTGTTCAAACCCACAGAAATTTATTTTAAATTCTAGCAGAGTTCCAGAGTTTTCCAAAGTCACCAGATATGTTCTGCTGAATTACAGCGAAGTGTGACTAAAATGATCCACATGGCTTTAAGATATTTTCTATTTCATGTCATGGTGCAGCCAACGGCTTCTTCGGTTTGGATATTTCTCTCAATATAAGTGTGATGTAGCTTTAAATATGCGATAATGTCATAAAAAATAGAAGAAATTCTAACTTTGGAGGTGCTCAAGGAGAAATGTAAGGGAAAATCGAAGTTCAAGGGGCTAAGTAAAACACATTTTAGTATATAGCTGCTCATAATGACCACCAACATGCATGAAACAGGATTGCTGTTTGTTCTGAGTGAGTATACAGACAGAAACAGTGAAGTCTCACCTGCTCTTCGGCCCTCTCCTGCTCAGCAGACACCATGTCGTGACCTTTGTGCTCTTTCACCGTGCACAGCACACAGATACACATCTGGTCCGTCCGACAGAACAGCTCCAGACCCTTCTGATGCTGCGGGCAGATCTGCCTGTCCAGGTGGCCGATTTCATCCACCAGCTTGTGCCTTTTGAAGGTGGCTGATTCAAAGTGGGGCTTCAAGTGCTTCTCACAATAAGAGGCCAGGCACATCAGGCAGGTCTTGATGGCCTTGTACTTCTTGCCAATGCAGATGTCACAGCCTACATCCTGGGGTCCTGCAAAGTTGTAGTCCGGGGATGGTGGAGGTGGTGGGAAGGATTCAGAGGTGCGTTGGTTGGAGGAGTATCGGGAGCTTCCAAGGCGCCGCGGGGTGGGCCTCTTGTTGTACGTGACCCTGCACTGTGGGCAGAGGTAGGAGCCTGTGTGGTCAGCATGGTCCCAGTATGTCTTCAGGCAGATAGAGCAGAAGATGTGGCCACATGGGATAGACACTGGATCCCTGAGGTACTCCTTACACAGGTGGCAGTCCTCCTTGTCAGACATGGCTCCAACTTAGTGATGTTTCTTCTAATGCAGTAACGATGCTGTGAAGCAAGTCTTCTGAGCTGTGAGTCCTGTTCTGTGTCAGCACACAGGCAAAGTGATCTCACAGGTACTACCAGTGGATGTTATATAGAGTAAACAGAGAGAGAGGCTAAACTGGTTGAGCCGAAACCAGTAAAAAGAGGGCGTGGTGCAACAAGGCAACAGTGAACGCTGCCATCAGTTTGACAATGGAAGAATGAATGAAATGTGTGATCATAAGGCACAATTCATTCATCAATTGATCTAAGTACTCCCACTTGTAGAAGCCACACAACACAAAAAGACAATGTAGGTGGGTGCAAAGTGCGAAAAGGCCGCTGTCTGCCCTAGAGACTGATCCTTGTCCTTGAGCATATGATGAATATGCTCTCAGACCAAGGCACAAGCTGACCTCTGGGTACAGGGAGTCAAACAGCTGCTTTTTTCCACAGTGACTGATGACAAAACTATTCCACTTCCGGTGATGAATTACAACAGCTAATTAGTATGGCTACCAGCACTGATGCCTTTCATCACTGAAGCATACAGTCACTGGATGGAATGTGGTGATGCAAAGCAACACAGCTTAACGCACAGAAATATGACAAGAGAGAAGAGGCAGCAGGAGCACGTCTCATGTTCACCAGACCACAAGAACGTAGCTAAAGGAAGGAGGGGAAAGTCATGCAAAATGGATATCTTATAAAAATATTCCACCTAACAAATTATTTGGTCTCATATTCAGCATTAAAATCTTGTTTTTCTTCAAACAAGTGAAAACATCTGCCAGTAGGATGAGATAATCCCACTTGGTTCCAGTTCACTTGGTTCAGGAATTTTTCTGGGAACAAGTATATACATTGAAAAAAGGCAGAATGAGGCAGATCAGGCCACTAGGACCAAGAAAAATGCCACTTGATTCAAAATATATATATTTATGGAAACAAGCTGATTAGCACTGGAAACGAGGAATTATTTAACCCCAGTGGTGGATTTTTTTCCCACTCATATTTAGAAAAACACAGTTTTTAACACTGAAGATGAGATGAAATGACTTGTTAAGATGGGGATTTTTTTCCTCACTATAAAAAGTAGCACAAGGTCCAGGTGTTCAAGTCGATGAGAAAAGGTAAGCTTTTATACAAAATGCTATATGGCTGAAAATAGTTTGCAAATAAAGGCTTTTCAAATTTTCTCATCTACTTCAATGCCTGGACATGGAATATTTATATACTCTTTTAATGCAGTTTTTTGTCACAATTTTTCTCTTCCTTCAATAATGTATAGCAATATTAGCCTTATATTTTTTTCTTCATCAGGCAGTGAGAATTCAGCACTGTTCACCTGACCAAGCACCTGTGAGCGGTTAATTATAAACTCTATGTTACATTCCAGTTCATTATCACTAAATCCTGCCGTGAGTTTTGACTCTCCGATTTGTTTTGCCTGGAGATTTTTCAAGTAAAAATCAGGATTGCATTACTGGGGTGTATTAGCACAGTTAAGATATTTAAACTGTAATAATGTCTAAATTAAATAGAATTAACTCCGCCAAAACAAAGCAGTTCAAACTGTTACCTCTCCTAACCTAAAACATTTCCTCTGTATATTTCAGGTTGCAGTATATGGTCCTCCCTAGCACGATGGAGTTTCAGGGTTGTTTAAATGGAGAAAGGAATGCGACCACACTTGATAGCTTAGATAACAGGAGGGCTGAGAAAGCCAGCTTTAAAAGATTCCATTGTTTTCGAGCCAGCAGCGGCCAAGCAGAGTGCCAGTCATTACAAGACCTGCTGTCCATCAATAACAGTAACTGTCCCGCCATGCAATACAAAGCACACTGTCTCAGAATTGCACTTTCATTACTTCTTGCTCTGCAGCGCAAGTGATGAAACTTCAGCTGCACCCATGCATAAAAATAATCATGTGAACAACATCATGTTACAAAAACAAAACCAAAATTTCCCTCAGAATATTGTTAATTTGTTTTTTCTAATAATATAATATGATATACTATAATATATTTTTCATGCAAATTTCATCCATTTGAAACAACAATCATATTATAATGTAAGTTTTTGCAAAGTATCAGATTCACACATAATCCCAATTAAAGCATATATCAGATTTTAATTAATTTTCCACATAACTTTTGTGACTCTCAATAGACTTTGACTAATGTTGAGTTAATGATTGAGCTTGGTCATACTACAGACGTGGGAGAGTTATTCATTATGATTTACAAATTTATTTTTCCTGCTACATTGTAACAAAGTTAATACACCACCTCATCATGTGAATAAATGAGTTCCTCCTTTATATTTGCATTGTCAAGTCAGTCAAGGCAGTGTCAGATAATTTTTTGGACATTACCAGAAGATCTTGTATTTCCTGAAAAAGAATGAATGAATGAATGAATGAAAATAATAATAGTTAAATCAATTTTAAGTAAAATAAAGGTTGCGCTGTTTGAGAAAAGGGTCACTTTTAAAAATTCCAGTGGCCTGTATCTTTATCTAGAAGAAAGTTGAAAGAAAGTTGTATTTTTTTGTATTTTTCCAGTCATACAAAGGACATTCTCAGTGGAGCTTTAGAGGGCCTTATAGATAAAGCTGGTGCAAAGGCTGGAATTCAATCACAACATTTTATCATTGTCTTGTGAAGTGTTTATCCATTTATCCATGTTTACCTACATTCTTTGTCCTGTATGCCGGTCCTCCATACAAATGAGCCCCAGTGAGTGTGTAGTCTCAGGTGAACTTTGCTTCTATAAAAACTGAGGACATACAATATCAATGTTTTATGGAGGGGTGGGACCTGTGTCTCTTTTTACTACACCTAGCACTGATGTCTTCACTATAAATACATTACTATCTGATCCACCTGACACAGTCTCTGGCTCTCCTCAACGTCAACACTTGAGGAGAGCCAGACAAAATCTGTTTTATATCAGACAGCAATGAACCCAAACCATATCATTTATTTTGATATCAACTTCTTTCCTCTTAAATGTGAGATACTACTAATGTTTCTTGAACAATTTCCCAAAAAGATTTGTAATGGGGCACTTATCTCATTTTGAAAGTCTCAGTTTGGCTGATTGATTTAGTTTGTCTTTGTTATGCATATTTTTGTGTGAAACTCCGTACTTCTGCCTGAAACAAATGCAAATCACTTCAAACAAGAATGCAAACAGCAAAGGTTCTCACTGCAGTGTTTATTTTAAGAAGGAGTGGCATGCTTTATCATGATGATTTTAAAAGATGTGCCCATTATTTTGGCTTTGCTTGCAAATACAAGAGCGACAAAAAGTCTGTTTCCACTTGGACTCGACCCCTCATTGTTCTTAACACTGATTGTGTTAGTTTTGGGTTGTCTTCTACCGAGGTGGTCTTGACAACAGTGATGCTTTGTATCAGCGTGCAGCATGTGCATTCACATCTGGCCTGTGTCAATGTCAGCAGGACTCCTCCTTATTCCCTTAATGCATATCTACTGGCACACACAGAGTCAGCCATTGATCCCCCGCAACATGTTAAAATACCTTGTCTTCATGTTCTGATTAATCACACTCGGTGAAATGAGTCCCTGGCTCGTTCGTGCTCTCTCGCTCACTCTTCAAACCCGCTCGCTGCACCTTAATGAAAGCTGACCCTTCACCTTGAACTTGGACAGAGCAGGGCTCTCTGTCTCTGTAATCCAAGAACACCAGGGCTCACAACAAACATGCTGCTATCATGGAGACGACTTACAATTGAAGCATGTGCTGTCTCGATTTCATGAAAACACCTTGTACTGTAAACATTTTGTTTCCTGTTCACTTTCACTGCATAATAAAGCTGTTTTCTTTGAGTAACTTCCAAGTTATAGCCTGTTTCTCTTCTCATACAAATCAAAGCCATGTTGAAAGTGCCGCCCCCCAGGCAGCGATCCTCTCCTCTCTCCCCTCTCTCCCTAACAGGTAGTTAATCTGTAAGCACAGAGCGCTCCATTTACTCTGGAGACTTTATCTCTCAAAAAGAGGAAGGAAAGAAAAACTGGCTTATCAGAAACCTGACCAAATACGGAGGGAGGCGAGACTGCCAATGAAGTGATGCAAGGTGCGTGGATTGAGGGAGGAGCCAAATGTACTTTGCACAACCTTACATTATAGTATTTTGTTTTGTGTTACATCATGCTAGAGCAATCTGTCATACAGGTATGTCAAAAAAAAAGTAATTTCATCAAATAATTCTTTGACATGCAAAGAGTTTCAAAGCAATCCTGGTGAAAAGAGAGTGGGAAAAAAAATACTCCCAGCTGACAGACATTAGCATGGGAGGAAACCAAGAAGTAGGTCTAATTGAAATGCTAATGAGGCTATGATGTCAGCAGATACTTACTGCAAAGAGTAGAGGAGAGCTGTCAGGGTCTCCTCTGATTTTTTTTTTTTTTCCCTGGACTGCTTTCAGAAGGCAGTAAAACAAGAAAACACAAGAAGGAATTCAGAAGGTGTGAACTGCAACATAACCTGTAGTGAAGTAGGCATACAAATATGTAAACCAGCATTGTGATAACGCATCCACCTTTGACAGGAATGTTTTGTGTGTGTATGCATGCTTTTTTTTTTTTTGTCTGCCTCCATGGTGAATATTTTTCTCTCTGCTTCACCCACAGGTGCTGTCTACATATCTACAGTTACAAATACTCCTGTAAAAGTGACCAGACTGGTCTGACTAGTCACAGAGTAAATATTAAAGCGGAGCTCTTTGTTAAAACACCGACAGCTATTCAAACTTCGGACATGCACGGTTCAAGGTTTTCGGCAATAACAGTAGCAAGAAGGTGCACGTGGAATTACACTGAAACTCCGCTTGTGGGTTTACTGGGTGGTCCCTGAAACTCCTAAACTGCCTTATGTTTACTCAATTAAAAACAGTAGCAGGTGTGTTCTCTTTTTTTAAGTGACAAAAACTGTAAGGGAATTGAACAGCAAAGAGAAATAACAATGCTTTCAGCACAAAAACTTTTTATGTGGTGTGATCATATCTGCAGAAAAGACTTATGAGAAAACAGTTAAGGCTGCTGATGCAAAAAAAACAGGGGAACTTTCTAGGACATTGGTTTTACTTTTTGTGCCTTTTACAGTTCATTCATTCTCTCTCCGCCTATTCTCCTTCTCCTCTCCAGTCCGCCCACCCTCTCCTTCTCTCACTCACTCTCTCACTCTCCCTGTCCTCTCTCTCTCTCTCTTTCAGCCTTTGCTCGACCTGCTTATCTGAACTGGGCTGGCCTCAAATACTCACAGCACAAGGGGGAGGGCCTAGTCAGCCTTCAATCAATAACCTCTGGAATTCAGAAATACAAGTAGTTCCTGTCTCTGGCAGGCTGTACCACACTCTTGAGGGCGGGCTCCCAGGCACACTCGACAGTATCCCTGTCTACCTCTGGCATTCTCTCCCTTTCTCAACAGGCCTGACTGTGTTTTGTGCGCGTCACGATGGCTGATCATGTCTCTCCAGATTACTTCAGCTGCCCCCTGTGTGTGAGCCTCCTGCGGGACCCTGTGGCTATCCCCTGTGGTCACAGTTTCTGTATGGACTGCATCAGCGGCTACTGGAATGAAGCTGACTACACAGGGATCTACATTTGCCCCCAGTGCAAGATCACATTCACCCAGAGGCCCGTGCTGCGGCCCAACGCCACACTGGCAATGGTGGCTGAGAAGATCAAGAAAAGTGGCCTGAACCTGAACACCTCCACAGGAAACAGCTATGCCGGGCCAGGCGACGTGCCCTGTGACTTCTGCTCTGGGAAGAAACTCAAGGCCGTGAAGTCCTGCCTGAACTGCCTGGCGTCCTACTGCGACAAGCACCTGAAGCCCCACTACGAGTCAGCCACTTTCAAAAGACACAAGCTGGTGGATGAGCTTGGGAACCTGGACAGGAAGATCTGCCCGCAGCACCAGAAGTCCCTGGAGCTCTTCTGTCGGACGGACCAGATGTGTATCTGCGCAATCTGCACAGTCAGTGAACACAGGGGCCATGACATTGTGTCTGCTGAGGCAGAGAGGAGTGAGAAACAGGTAAGGAGCACTTAGTCTTCCTGTGTCAGCAGATGGAGGTCATTTAGTCTCACACTCAGTGTTAAAATCTTGTATTTCTTCCAACAAGAGAAAAAAATTAGATAATCACACTTGTCTCCAGTGCAGTTTCACTTGTTTCAGGAGTGTTTTCTATGAACAAGTATAAATACAATGAAAAAGGTAGAGTAAGGCAGATCAGCCCACAAGCTGATTGGAAACAACTGAAATTACTTCACCCACTGTCAGATATTTTCACTATCTTGAAGAAAAATTTTAACACAGAATATGAGATTAAATGACTTGAGATGGAGACTTTGCAAGATAATGTGGGACACAGTGATAGCAGCAGATATTGTACAGGTGTGAGGGGAACCATATGGAATCAACCACTCAGGAGATGAAATTTCATCATGTCAGCATGTTAAAGAAATGTAACAAATGCATTCAGTTGTATGTCAGAAACCACAACATGGCACTACATGTGGCACAGCCAAGGGAGAGTTCATCTGTTAGAGACTGAAAACGTTTCACTGAGACATTTTGCAAAACCATCACATCCTCGACTTGTTGAAATAATTCAAGTTAAGGCAGACGTGGTGTTTTTCCCAACTCTCACCCCTCCACACACACACTGTTACTAGTGCTTGTACTTTGACCCAGTTCACCCACACTATCAGCTAGCCTGGCAGGCTTTCACCGCCAAAACAAATGCAGCTCTCTGATTAGCTGCATGGCAGCTGGAGGAGTGTCGCCCAGTTATCACCTCTCAAAACTTTTTTTTAAGAGTGTGTGATGTTTCAGCTGTGGGATAGAAACCATGAAAACATGACTCATTCTGCAAGGCTGATTCCCAATTATGGGAGTGGACTTGGGATGGTACTGGAATTTTAGGATGGGGAGTCAAGGCCTTTTAACACCTCACACACAATCAAATTACTCACCAATCACATGCCCTGTAAAGGAGTGAAGGCTAGATAAGAAGGTCAGTGGTTAGTATAAATCTGCATCATTCTGAGTCATTGCAATTTATACATGAGTAATTTACCAAGAATGTATTCATTGCACTCAAAGATATGGGCTAATGCTTTTTTATTACAAGGTGCAATAATATTTCATTTCCTGTCGAGACTTTTTCTTTACGAAATGAGGAGTCTGGTTTCTCTCATCCCCAGATTTACAACCTGAGTCTCACACATCTCACTCCATCTCCTACTCTCTCCCCTCCCCCCTTTCATTTTCATCCCCCCCTCCCTAGATTCCCCACATTCCTCAAGCTTATCTTGAAGAATGGGTCGGTGGGCTTGAGTAAAGGCTGAATTAGAAGCCCTCCATTCTGCATGTCCGCGCTGTGTGCACCTTGAAACATCTTTTTAAGAGTCAGGCAGCGGTAGTTTCACATTCCTTACGTGGCCAGGATTCCAGCACAGATTTTTTTTCTCCTCCTCTCCCCCCTGAGATAAAAGCTGACCATACTAAGAAGATTCTTTGGGCAGGCTTTTATTGGACATACAAAACAATCTCCCCTGTTATTCCTTGATGAGAGGGAATCTTTCTACCGAACCATTAATCATGAGGCTTTATATCTTATGAAAAGGAAAGCATGGTTTTCAAGTACAGCGAGCCATGAAAGAACAAAGACAAGGAAGGTTTCTTACTCAGTGTAAGAAAGATAAAATGTTCCCCCAATGCAACTTTTATCATTAACTATCATAATACTGCATAATTAATTAAGATGAAGGTGGAAGGCAGTGCAAATGCCAATTAACTATGGGTTGCATGCATTACAAAAAAACTGTGAAAAATGTAAATATTAAATGTGTGATGTAATGCTCTCTCTGTATCAACAGAAACTCTTGGGAGTCTCCCAAGCTGAGATTAGACAAAAATGCCAGGAAAGGGTGAAGGAGCTGGAGGAACTGAGGACTGCTGTGGACTCTCTGAAAGTAAGGAATCCATGTCAAGAAAATACTGCATTTTTCTGCTAGTTATCTACCATGATATTTAAATCATTTATGAAATGCTCAATTCATTCAGAGGACAGTAAATGGTATGCATCTTGCAGAAAAATGTTGCACATGTTGTGCCTTACTGCAATGATGGTCTCATCTGCATCATTGCTGCTTCACAAGAAGAAGATGTCCTTCATGATTATGTAGCTCACTGGAGATCTTTTAGTGGCAGCTTTTCACTGTAAAACACATTTCGGGTGTCCTGTCCAGAGTTCAGCCCAGAGAGCCATGGTGGAGAGCCAGAAGATGTTCGAGGACATGATTCGCTCCATCGAGAGGATGAGGTCAGAGGTAACCAAGCTGATTGGGATCAATGAGAAGGCTGCGTTCAACCAGGCCGAGGCTTTGATCGAGCGGCTGGAGCAGGAGATCGATGAGCTGAAGAAGAAGGAGTCTGGCCTCAAGCAGCTGTACAGCACTGAAGACCACATCCATTTCTTGCAGGTGATGCACAGCCTACAGTTTCATTCATTCATTCATTCATCTTCTAAACCTTTTTATCCTCACAAGGGTCACGGGGGGTTGCTGGAGCCTATCCCAGCGCTAGCCTACAGTTTCTACTTAAGAAATACAACAGAATGAGCTGTCATTTGTTGATGTTAATGTACACAACAGAGGTAGTGCCTGACAAGTTTTAGTGTGTTATGTGATAATTTAGTTTGGTCTACATTTATTACTCACATTAGTTATAAAAACTGCACACAGACATTTCAACTCCTCTGCCACAAGCAGGTGTATTACCTTCCAAGTGGTAAAGAAGGAGGAAGCAGTGTTTAGTTTAGTCACATGCAAGGTGCAAGGAACTTCTAACTGGATGGATGTTTTAACATCCCAGTTTGTGTTTGCAGCCATATTAGGCTGTTGTTTAGTGTTTATTCTGTTAAATAAACACTCCATGAAGCTCACTGTTCAGGGTCCTGGATAGACATGTGGGTGCCTGAGGGAATATTTTTGAAATTACCATTGGGTTCAGCTGTGGATAATTTGGATTTATATTAACAAATAATCTCTCCTCACCCACCACACCAAAATATTCTGTTAACCCCTCAAAATCCTCTCTGTCCCCCTAAACTGCTTACTGAATTGAACAGGAGGATATGTCTTCAGATTGCACACTAGTGGACATGTCTTTAGGTGAGCTAGAGGGGTGTGCTCCAGAAGACATGTTAGACTTGATTTTACAACAAACTTTGTTTTCTCTTCCAGGCAGCAGCCTGAAGGGGATTGTGTGTTGGGTCTCATGCTGTTTATGTGTATCTGTCCACAGCTACTCTTGCATACTATTCAGCCAAATATTTTTTATGCTCAGTTACAACTGTGTAATGAAGAACCTCCTATGATTCGCAACCTTTGAAAAAAAAAAATTGTTCTCGCTCCCACCACTCCTGTCATTTACTCTCTAGCTCACTTAACTGCCGCTGCTCTCTATCTCTGTCTCTGTATCTGTATCTGTCTCTCTCTCTCTCGTCTGAAACCAGAGCTGCCTTGTTTTCTGGAACATTAGCAAAGGCAGAGCTACTATAGTATATTGACTGTGACCAAAATATTTGTATAGCAAACCTCCTCTTCTTGGAAAGTGCATAGTAGACTTGTTACATTTGTGTTAGGATCCACTGAGGAGGTTGCACATTCACAAACAGACAGGTGAAACGCTTTTATCAGGTAGATTTTTAAGGTTGAGTATTGCATATCAAAACTTTTTTCCCATATTTCCTGTTTGGTCAGCATGGGCACTGTGCAGAGGTCTTATGATGGCAGAGAAAATACTGTTTTTTCAGTCTGTGAGTGCGTGTATCTGGCCACAACTAATCTCACATACTACTGGGCCTGTCAGCCTAATATTTTTTGTGCACAGTTATGACTGTATGATAAAGGAACGCTCATGCTTGTGGTGATTCAAAACCTTTGAAAAACCTGTGTTAAACCACAACTGGGTGGTAACTCCTCAACAGGTTTTTCGCCTAAGTTTGAGCACAGGAGAAGGAAAACTACATCTGGCAGAGACCTGCACTTTACTGAGTGCACTCGTCTGGCTTGTTTATGAATGGCGTAGCCCCTCGCTCTTACTCGTACCAAACTGTAACTTCTCTCAGGGGGTGTGTCTTGAAGTCTGCAAGCTGAAATCAGATATACCTGGAATTAAACTCAAAACTAATCCATGCAGATGCATATTCATGTTTTTCATGTAACTTGTTTATCTGACAAAACTCTTTTTTATACCATCAGAATTTCAACTACCTCTGCACACCGACTGACGATGGCTTCATACCCAAAGTGACAGTGAACCCCGACTTCTCCTTTGGAGCTGCCAGGAAAGCTGTGGCTGAAATCAAAGAACGCCTGGAGGAGTTCGGCAGAGAGGAGCTTCTGAAGATCTCCAAGTCAGGTCTGTCAGGTTTCCATAACAATGGAAACACCATTCCTCTGCATAGTTTGTAGATGAACTGGGAAATGAAATGCAATTAGCTAATTATGGATATTTGATATGTTGCAGTGAATGAAGTTCCAGTTTACACCACAGAAAGTCGGACACTGGAGAGAAGGAGCAGAGGTGAGCACTGCCATTCTACACAAACGACTGTAGAAACTTAGTTATTATATTATGTTATTGGTGAGTGTTTGCCAAAAAATGTTGCATGAAACAAAAAAAGCAATCAGATTGTTAAATTAGCCTGTTGAGCTCTGATTTTCCTATAAATTTCCACTTAAGCACCTTCAGAGTTAGAATTGTTTTCCACATACTCTATGTCTGCCTGTTGCAGCGCTTCATTTAAAGTTACATCAGGCTTATACTGAGTGCCATTGTGTTAGAGCTGCAGCCTTACATCAGATAGAAAATATCTAGAAGTCTTGTGCATCATTTCACACATTTCCCTGTAATTCAGCTGGACATGGTTGGTATCTTTGAAAACCCTGGGATTCCCCACAGAATTTGAAAAAAAAAAAAAAAAGAAACATCTGTGGATTTGAACAAATCTTTGATGTGATGGGCAGCATGCATTTGTAATGGTAAACCCTAAAATGGGACCAGCAGAACTGAAGACTCCCTTAGCCAATAAATAAAAGAACTGAGCATGGGTGCATGCAGTTGTATGCTCTAACACATTGCTTCTCCATCTCCAGGCAAAGAAATTGCAGTGGACAGTGCCCTGTCTCCTGAGCCCAGAAGCAGAGCAGATTTTTTAAAGTGTAAGTATTTCCCTGACTTTGAGTTTTTAACTATCATTATTATTATTATCATTATTATTATTATTATTATTATTATTATCATCATTATTATTCTGTCAGGGTATACAAATCTATAAAGGTAATTTTCTCTTGATTCAGACTTCTGCCAGTTGAAACTGGACCCCAGCACAGCCTACAAGGAGCTGCACATCTCCGACAGCAGCAGGAAGGTGATCCGGACCAGGGACCTGCAGCCCTACGGAGACAACCCAGAGAGGTTTGACAGCTTTGCCCAGGTCCTGTGCCGGGAAGCGCTGTCCGGAGGCCGCTACTACTGGGAAATCGAGTGGAATGGGGAGTTCTCCATTGGAGTAGCCTACAAGAGCATCAGCCGAAAGGGCAAAGGCTCACTGTGCCTGCTGGGGTACAACGACAAGTCCTGGAGCATGCTCTGCTCGGACACGGGTTACTCCGCCTGGCACAACCGTGTGGACAAGGCCATCAGCGGCCCCCACTCCCCCAGGATAGGAGTCTACCTGGACCACTCTGCAGGCGTCCTGGCCTTTTACAGCATAGGCAACACCATGACCCTCCTATACAGGTTTGAGACCACATTCGTTGAGCCGCTCTACCCAGGTTTTGGAGTTGGAACGTCAGTCAAGATCTGCCAGCTCAAGTGAACACTTACATCCCTCTCTGATTCAATTACTGAAAATCTGAGAATAGTTTGTACATCTTTTGTTTTTCATAATACACAGCATTGCCTTTGGAATATATATTTTTGCAGTAATTTTAAACTTTTCCACACATTAATGTACTTATATGAATTTGCTTTTTACTGAAGAAGTCCTCCTGAATGTGTATATGCTTTTTTATATACCGTGACACATCACATATTAAGTTGTGTGTCATGATGTCAAATCACAGTTTGATAATAGTTACATGTCTATAGATATTATTGCCATACACAATTACTACATAATGACACAAGTACAACATAATGAAAAGTGTTATTCTTTGTGGCAACTGATAATTGAATAATTGCTGAATGACTTATTCAAATTGTAAGAAAAAATAATCCAGTAAATGGGATGAAAGTGTAATAAAACTGTTCATGTTATGAACTCAAGATCATAACATCACATTATTACACTGACTGAATTATGCTTCCTCAAATGGTGTAACACGTTTAATTGATGATGTAATAATAACGATAATAATATTAATGACTAACAAAGAATGTAACTTGAGTTATTTGTCTTATTCTTATGAATCATTACATTGTTTGCTAACATTAATATTGCATAATCAATTAAAATGTTACACTCTCATGTTTCAATTGATAGTAAATGGCATTACATTCACATTTTTATTTATATTATTTATATATTCAACTCTTCAATTCTTAAAAGGATATTTTACATCACATGATATGGCAGTTATTCCATAATCTGTTGCTAAACTTCACTTCAACTAACCTCTAATTAATTTGTCTTGCATGTTTATTGATATAAAGGACAGCCAAATTATAATAATTGTTGATGAAGGAAGAATTCCTCACTGATAGTTCTCAATAAAAAGTTGAATGAATGAATTGTGTCTTGTGACTTGTCAACCTTTTTTCGGCCCAACAAAAGATCAATACAATGACTAAACAAAACAGTAAAATTTAGGCAAATGTTTAGATACTCTAACAACTTGCTTTTTCTGTTTTTTCTTGTACTGTTTGTCTATAAGGATCAACAGAAAAGGCTTGTCAGTTTCAAACTTATTGATAGTAGCAACAGTCTGGTGGTGAGTTAGAATTGTTGCTCCATGAAAACATTTATCTCATTTCTCACATCTCTCATATATCACATGAATTAACAAATTGAGTGTCAGTAAATACTGGCACTCAATTTACTGTCAGTAAATAAAACCCTTACACGAGGTATGAGGAGTGTCTCATGGTGCCCTCTGGTGGTTGATTGAGGTTCATCATTGAGGAGCTTGTTGAAACTGGCCTGAATGAGCATAAATTAATATGAAAAAGGAGTAACTTCAGTTAAAGGTAGCTGAATAAACAATAATAATATTATAAAAACGTACCTTGCAGTAAGATTTTGAATTTCCATGTCATTTTATCTTGACAAAAGTTTTACACAAACTTCAAATTCAGAGTTCTTGTTTATTTATTTATTTAGTCATTTAGGTAATTAGTTAGTTCATTTCATCGCATTTTATGCAAGAGATTTGAACAGTACATGAACACATCAGAAAATAAATATTGCATTTGGTGAGTAACTAGTAACTGATTGTGCTATGTGAGCCTATTGTCATTTGCACATTTAAACAAGCAAATTATTGCATACTCTACCTTTAAATTGATTACACCCAAATCCATGATATTCTATGACATGGGTTAGGGTTATTACATTTTCTTAAATTCCCTTACTTTCCCTGAGTGGCACAGACTTTTCAAACCTCAGTGAGTTTCCAGAAACCGCAGTGTCCTGTGGGAACCCTGTTTACTGTCCTCACTGACAGACCAACAGACATTTGTCCGCACTACTACAATTTTCATAAGTCTTTTATCTTTTTAAGTATATATTTAGATCATAAATTTGCACATGAAATATCACACATTAGTAAGTTCACGTCTACCACAGCACTACATCGAAAAAGTATCATAGGAACCAGCTCAGTAGAGTCAAGTCAAGTTTGGGGTAGTTTGTAGCTGGTAGTTTGGAGCAGAGGAGGTAGTGGCGGGGGAGGTAGAGTATCGTGGTAAGTTCAGTGGGAAAACTCCACTGCTTCAGTTATACAACGATTTTCTCAAAGGAGCCTTTCTTGACAGGGAGATAATTAATGATTTGCATGGCGGTCTGTGAAATAAAGTCCCCATCAGGAATTTTGTTGTCATAAGAAGAAAAAACAAAAAACAAAAAACTTCAATCTCTATTGCTCTGTGTGATTGCTGTGTGTGTGTGTGTGTGTGTGCACTCTACCTGTACTCATCAAATATTTTTGGGATGGTTAATTTATTTCATTTATTTATTTATGTATATTTAAATTTCAGAGTGAACTTAGATTTTCTGTATTTTATTTTGTAAATCACTGCAGCACATCTCGTTACTAAAGGATTAATTGTGTTGTTTTAGGTTGTAATTGTCTTCTTTAGCGATACACACAGATGTTTGCACTTCACACTAACCGCTTTTAAATGACATGCAACAAGGTAAGTAACTCATACTTTGCCAAAAAATACAATCATTCATAACACAGAATTAAGCTGGTAGAGAAAATGAAAGTGATAAAAACATATAATTCACTGTTGAGAAACTGTACTAGCCCATGTTAACTGTATAGTAGCAGTAAGATTAGTTAAGTTGGTTTGCACTTGTTTAGTCAAGGTTTTCAAATCTTGTATTTTTATACATGATAAATTCTTCTTCCATAAAAAACTGACTTCGAGTGGATGACCAAAGTAAGCAGTCAAAAACAATGCAATTCTTCTACAACAGACATTTATTTATTGGATCCCAAGACTGGTGCAGGAAATTGAGCATACAATACGCGAGGAAAAAAGCATCAGGACAGTCCAAAATTCAGACATTGTAGCCGACAATGCCTCCTTTGCCGATGCACTCTC
Source organism: Myripristis jacobus (assembly GCA_900302555.1). Classification (NCBI taxonomy): domain Eukaryota; kingdom Metazoa; phylum Chordata; class Actinopteri; order Holocentriformes; family Holocentridae; genus Myripristis; species Myripristis jacobus. The sequence continues at coordinate 12,590 of OMLB01038712.1, read as the reverse complement.
CGATGTAGAACCACATCAGCACTTCAGTGGCCACGAGGCCGTTCCTGAATGCATCCTGTGAGGGCAAGGGAGAAAAGTGAAATTAGCCGACACTTGCTTATTAGGCAAAACATCTGATAATGGCATCCTGCTACAGGTATGTAATGTAAGTGATACAACAGCATTACTATTACAGGATTTCTTTTTTGACTAGATATTTCTCGTGGGTCTAATTAGCTGCTTGGCTCCAATCATGAAAATGTGACTTCATTGCCTATGTTTGTTATGGACTTACTATTCTATAAAATCAACAAGATTAGCACATATATGTACTACCATCAGTTATTACATTATGGAATATCTACAGGCACAGTTTATTGTGTACAAAGGCTTGGTCAAATGATTCCTTTGACCGAGCCTTTGCCTCTGTTTCCTCTACTGATTTAGAGTGAATCGAGCCTTCATGACACAATCATAGTGCTCAATTTGATGTCCACTGTAGCCCGGAGATCAGGCACTCTTCAGTTCCCCTGTGTGTCAAATGTATGTTGAGCCCACAAGGTCAAAATGTCAGTGGGACTTCACATTTAATCGCACCGTCTCATACAAAACTACAGGCTTCTACAGAGATTCCTATTTAATGAAAACTGATAAACCACAGTGCCACCTCTGCTGATACGCAGGGAAAAGACAAATACAACAAGAATTCAGGGTCTCTACACTTATTTGTCAATTAAATTCCAAAAACTTGACTCAATGACTTTTCCATTACTACATATACATACAAATTTCAATAACTGTATTTATGCAGTGTAATGAGTAAAGCAACTTTTACAACTCCGAGGGTGGAGCTGCAAGATATAAAATAAGCCTTGTGACTAACGCCACGACTCCTGACTCTGACTGCCGGGTTTCCTAAAATGATACAAGAGCTAGATTTTTTTTTAAAGATAATAAATATTTTAATCATTCTCTCTTCTCAGCTTATAGCTCAACTTGTCAAGATTATATCATCATTAATCACCACCATCAATTTCCATGATTTTTTTCAAAACCTTGCAGATGTTCTATCATCCTTTTCCAAAACATTTCCAGGCTTCAACACAAACACATTCCATGACTTTGCTGTGATTTAAATTCACCACAGAAACCCTGAAAGCACTTGAAAGGAAAACAACTTCTAAATGTGGCAGGGGTCTGGCTTCTTAATGTTCAAAAATGCCTGTTATTTTGTTTCCCACTACAATGGAATATCACTGTGACTGGCGGTATAAATCTTGCAAAACTGATGTGACAAGAAATCAAAATTACAGCTAGCAGGTCCGGTGATGAATGAGAACTGATGTGTGGTGCCTCAGATGTGCAGCCTGTCACTGATGTGCATGTTATGCCCTATTGCCATAACCAGTAGAGCAAACTAGGCTAGTGACTTCTGACTGGAAAGCCGCTGGACTGACAGGAACATGTGGGTGGGGGGCGTGAGGGAACAGCACTCTCCCCTCCCTCAGTGTCCATAGCTGATGAGCCCTTGAGCAATGCACTAAACCCAGTGCTCAGTGGCTGTGAGTGTAGATTGTGCTTATACAGGACAACTCCCAGGTTTCAATGTGTGGAAATATGAGTGTAAAGCAGCCAAGACTACCCTGAATAAATAAGGTGAAATCAAAATAAAACAAAAGCTGGCGCTTTGTCAGGTAACAGTGTCCAGACACCTTGACTGTGGTTTGTCCAAAGCGCCCGGACTGGAAAGCCTTGAGGACGTTGGTTGCCCCCTCGATGGCCTTGGGGATCTCTGCAGGGGTGGGGGGGACCAGCTCCACACGGGCGTAGTGCCAGAAGGTCGCCAGCCGGGGTTTGGAGTAGCTGACAGCGGCTGGGAGAGAAAACACAGCGGTGCTCGGTGAAGAGGACTCCCCATGCTCTCCGCTGCTAGCTAGCTTAATGCCACACACAGAGCAGTCCTGCGTACCTGCTAGCATTAGCCACGTAGCTGTAGGGCTTCGGCTCATACAGTGTAAATATGAAACTGTCTTCTAGGCTAAGCTGCAGGTACAGACTCACATATTTACACTTTTTTCTGCACTAGACTTTACGTATTGATAAACACCAATAAAACCCGTTAGCCGCTGCTGTGGCTAGGTCAGGCTGCTGTTATTAGCATTAGCCTAGCTAACCTGTCAATGAAGTTACTACTTTCTACGCACTTTCCCATCACTAGCTGTATATTGTAACTGGCATAAGCACGATCTGAACTTACCGCCGACAAGATTAGGTACTTTTGCCACTAATTTCTGCACACCCTGCGCCATGTTGAGATTTTCTTGTGGCCTCCCGGCTCGCTGCTGCTGCTGCTGCTGCTGCTAGCCGTGTGAGCCGACTGAATGTCACCTCCAGCACAAGGACCCCGCCGCAGCTGGCCACGCAACTGCCTGTGGGGAAATAGCGTGCCCTGCAGCGCTCTGCAATGTGTGTGCGGTGTTATTGGTCAGAATGATTTGATTTGCAGTGTAATGTGATCGTCTGGTATGTATGTAATTAAGAAGAATGTATAAGATTGACTGACCACTGTCATCTCCCATTCAGTTTCTATGGTGCAGATCATTATCCTTAAACAAAAATCTGATATATGAGCATATGTGACCATAAGGCCAGTTATTGAACACATTCCTTACTAAAGTTATGGATATGGGTACTAATTAATAGGCATAACCAACTTCCACCTGTCATCCCCTGACCCAAACTTATCCAGAAAGGAAACATTATTGGGATTATTATTGGATTATAGGTAAAAGGCAAAGTTCAGGCTATTCCTTTTTGTTCCAGTTTGTCTCCAACATCACAACACAAGACATGCTGTGTCATGTTTTATGTATAGATTTTATTTGTTTGGAGTTTTGTAGATTTCAGCTAATCACTGCTTCAAAACCAGATCAGTGTGAAAAGTATCTAAAATATTATATATCCAATTTATATAATAAATATTTATCTTAGTCCAAGCTCACTGACATCATAATGACTTAGATCCAAGATGTGGCTGATTGAACCAATAATTTTAGAGGATATACATGACAAGACATCACATTCTCTACAAGAGATTTCTGCATTTATGTCAAACAAGTCATAGTCAGTTTATACTAATAGAGATAATTTGTCTGTCACACACCTCTTATTTAAATGAGATACAGTGAAAACATTCCACTTTAATCATCCAAAGAAAAGTAGTGATCAGTATTTCTGAAGTGACTAAAACATTAAGCTGTGGTGCAATTTGTTATTCTATATTTTATCATGCAGTTAATAACATATGGCCACTGTGCAGTAAAACACTGATCACTCACTACAGAACTGTGTTGCAGTTTGTGCAATTTGAACTGCTTATACCCTTCCTCTTGGATATATTTTGGACTATTTTATTATTTTGTTTTTATTTTTTGTGTCATCTCATGGGGTCATTTGAGATATTACTTATGTGTTACATAATGACTTTGACTTCAGCTTTTTCTTGTTCAAATAAGTCGAAGTGTCCTCAGTGTTATATGGTGGAATTCCCTCAGGTTTGCTGGGGCGTTTCTCACAGAGCTGATATTTCCTCCTCTTCTTTGTCCTGTGGAGTTACAGACAAAATATGCTTAAGATATTGTGCGCACCAAGATTATAAAATGATTAGTTTTAAGTGTATTAACGTTTTCATACCTCTGGGCTAGGGGTGCCTCTTGCAGGAAGCATCTCACTCTGATTCGTCTTGCTGTCACTCTTGTTCTTAACCAATAAAGAAAGAAAACTCCCTCCTTCCTTCACAAGCATGATCACATCTTCCAGATGTTTCCCCTCCACATTTTGTCCATTGACCTCCACCACCATGTCGTCCACAAGGAGCCCAGCTCTCTGCCCAGAGCCCCCATGAGCCACCTGCACAGGGAGAATTAGTAATATTCATTTAATTAAAGTTCACATCACAGTCTTTATCGGCCAGGGCTGTCATCACTCACGATCAATCATACAGGACCAAAGTCAAAAGCAGCAAATTACACCGAGGTTCCTTGATCAAACTAATCTTTATAACAGTCCAGGTTTCTCAAAATATCTCCAAAATATGAATGAAACTTGGACTTTTAATCAAAGGGTTAAACATTTGCAATCTGTATTTTTTTTGTTTGTTTGTTTTTTAGCTGAAGGCATGATACTGTATGGTGCCACTTTACAATACCCATATAAAGGGTTTATGAATGGTTTACAGTTAGGCTATTAATTCGGTTATAAACACATTGTATATCATTATGAACAAGTTATCAAACAGTTTTTTGTCTATACAGGCTCACTATTTGGCAAGATCAAGTTACTGCTGCCCTGCATCTATTCTGTTAAATCTCACATCTTGCTAGTTGCTTCACTTACTTTATCCTCTGCATCGATGCATGAAAACAGTGTTATAACTTGTTCATAATTGTTTGTTAATGATTTATATAGTGTTTACAACCTAATTATAAACTAGTCATAAACTTTTTATAAGGGTAATCTTATTGTAAAGTGGCACCAGATATTTTTTACAAAAGGTGTAAAGTCTGTGTAGTTTCCACTGGCGTTGTCAGCACTAGGGGGCTCCACCTTGTTAATTCTGCAAAAACTCAGTATGTCAGTATGTAAGTTGAATTTCTGTCCTTCCCTCTAGTAGTGGAATGATACCCTGGCCTTCTTGCCTCTTCTAATTTTGCCCTTTTGACCAGCTAAACAGTTCTCCAAGAGTGCTCAGGATGCAAAGTATCAAAGAATTAGCCATTATTTCCTCCATACCTGGCTGATGAAGGTCCCAGGACCGTGCGGGACACAGCCCAGGTTAAAGCCGAACCCCCATGGGCCTTTCTTCAGAGAGCAGAACCTCAGGTTGGGCTGGCCAGCTGTCATCTCTTGCTGCTCTGCTGCCTCGCTGACTGGCACGCTGCTCTTCTTTCCTCCCTCAGCAGCATCGTCCACACAGAAGAGAAGAGGTGACAGGCCAAGCTGCAGAAAATCAAATGAAGAAAATCAACACGGGGTATGAAATTCACTAAATCCTGCATTTACAAATACAGTATGTAATCGTTCACTTGTTCAAATGTGCAAATGAGCATAACACAGCAGGCGGGTTTTACTAGTGGTAATGATCAGAAGGCAACCAGATGATCCACAGTTAACCCTGATGGCTGCCTGAGCTCTGAAAGTAGCCACACAGACTGCTGTTGAGTGTACAGGGCAGGGCTAATGTTTGAGGTGAATGCCTGAACTGGTTTGAAATAACATTATCATGGTTAACTAATCACATTGATGGAATTAATGATCAGCCTTTTGCATTTACTGTTCAAGTAGCAACATATGCAGTGTGTATTTCAATTACTCTCAACTGTACTGCAGGTCAAACATTGCTCCTGATTTCTTCTTGCTTCTCATCCTATAAATCCTATATATAATAATGTTTGCCTTGTTTCCTGTGGCTGTTGCCTGCCTGTCATTTCTAATTGTATGTGTAAGTCTTACTTGTGCTGTGGTATAAAAATATTTCCTCTATGATAAATGAAACTCTATTTAGCTTTCAACCTCTTGAGTCTGTATAGAGACATAGACAGAAACGGGCACTAGATGGTGCCAAAGCATCATAGAACTACGTAGTGTACCTTTAATATTGTTTGCAATTAAAAACTTCCAAACCCCAGACAAATATGGCAATCACTGATGGCTAAGGTTTTATTATCTGCTCCCTAAACTATCTTGGACCAATGCACACAGCTTAGAAGGAACACTAGATCTTAATTGCATCTTCATGT